>JARHVA010005439.1:470000-485000 GCA_037957365.1 Torreya grandis
TATGCCAATTGATGGAGTTGATAAGGTGCAGAGCTCAGGAATCCCCATAGGCTTGCTAAGTGGTGTAATCATGGGTCCTAGTATAAATAATGACCAATAGCTTGCAACTCATAGGATCAAGATTAATGGCTCATGTTGATATATTAAATATGATCCAATATATCTATACCAAGTAGGTTTTTCAAATGGAAACAATTGGTTTTTGAAAATTAATGAAGAAAGTATCGTAAAAGTGCCAACTGGATGCCACATAGATTCCACCTAAGTAGAAAGTGACAAAACCAAAATTTTATGGGAATAAAAGGAAAATGTATAAAGGCAAAGGTCCAAATAAAATGAAAGGTACCAAATTCACTTAATTCCAAAAATCCATTGCCATTACAACCCATAAAATACTTGTAGAGAAACCCTAGCATCCACAAGCCCTAATTTGATCTCAAATTGACCATAGTCGAACCAAAGAGAGTTCAATTATCATTTGAACAAGTGAAAATTAATCTAGAGGTAATTTTTAGACCACTAGTGATACATTTATAAATCTCACAGTCATGTTGGCATGAAATCAACATAGAGAGGACATAAATCTCTACTTAACCACATATTCAAATGGAAGAGTATTTAAGGAAATAATATTTGATGTTATGGCATTAAAATCTGGAGATAATAATTGGTCCAATATTTTTTATGAAATTGAAGAATTGTTTCCCATAAAAAAATAGGATGAGAATATTGCATCCTTTAAGATAATATATTATGACCTAGTTACAGCACAAATAATGATCCTTCACCATGAAGTAAAAAACCACAAGTACTTCACTGTATAGATTTCTACTTCCCTATTTTTAAAGAATGTAAAATTTAAAAGAGTATGTTGATCAATGAATGTACTCATTAATGAATTTCCTATGTCTCCCATTTATTTTGATAAATATTATAAGCTACCCAAGCCTTGATTAGATGTACCCACACTCAATGAATGGGATAATAAAAATTACATCAAAACCATCTTAGGCCCCATGGTTATATTCTGGAAACCATGTGATTTATGACCTTAGTGGAAACATTTTTATCAACTAATTCCAACCTAGAATTAGGATCATAATGACCTTGATGAAAAGGCTATATGGAAACCCTATTACCACTTATGCTGATAGCATTTAGGTACCCCTGATAGAATTTATGATTGAGAAGGAGCTCACCCCTCCCATTGGTGAAGTTATCAACACATGTTTATGTATGTAGATCTATATATTCAATAAAGGGTATAGGGAAAAATTCTATATGATATATTATCTCTTTGATATCATACTTTACATAATTGAGATCCTAAAATTTAGGGGATGGTCACCTAAAAAGACATAGACAGTGTCTCAGTTATATTCAGAGTTGCATATCTTCATGTATAGGGACCATATTTATTTTATCTATGATTACATCTATCCTAACTTGACTAAATATATAATTCTAAACCCAATAAGAAGAGTTATCTCATTATAAAATAAGTCCATTGAGTCCATTGGGGACATCTATTTTTATCTAGACTACACAATCATCAGGATTGAGGGAACACATTGCACTCCTCTTAGACTACCAGTCCATGTTCCAAACAAATTATTTGAGTAGGAAGTTGCATTCTAAATATGCAATGGTGTTGATGGTATTTGTAAAGGTAAAAGGAAAGGACTAATATATACTCCACCCTTGGCTATTAGTATAACTATCCTCCAGTATTGGGATGATATTGAAGATGTTACTAGGTATAAAGAATATTTCAAGTTGTAACATGATGAATTAAGATAGTGGGACACCAATGATAGAGTAATGAAACATTTGAAGTAAAAATAGATAAGTTTGACCTATGAACATCAACCAAGAGTTTATGAATCAATATACACCAAGGCTAAATCCTTCACAGTGGTATTGGTAACATTGAAGAAACATGGCATCAACCTGAAATGTAGATTGATGAGGGACCAGAAAGGAAGTGATGACATTTGGCAACTTGGTATGAGGAAATACCACTTGCTAGGAGGTCAATCTTGTAGACCTCTCCCCATACATCCATAATCAAAATTAAATGTCCCAAATACTAAAAAATAAGCTACATATAGGCCTAAATAAAGGAGACCTAAGGAGGGCACATCATCTTTGGCCCAACCCAATGAACCATGATATCAAATTGAGTACATTGATGTGGTGGCATTGGACCCAAGTGAGATAGTGGAAGATGCATTATAGATGTTGTCCACTACTTATCAATTTGATGAAGAGGATATGTATATGGAGAAACCCTAGCCCTAAACTAAAGAGGTTAAGATAGAAAAAGGGAAAAGATTTGCTTTGAGTCTAGTTCCAGTTGTTCCCCCACAACATAGAAAGGCTAATCTCACACTAGTTCTAGTAGGACCCAAGTGGCCTAGACTGACCTTCACTCACTCATTGAGTGAGGTCAATTTATTTAGTGAAGATAATGTGCTACAAATACCAACCATCCTTGAATGGTTCATCTATGGTAAGCTATAAAAGATTCCTACTCTACAACATTATTAGGCCAGGACCATGTCAATGAACATAATTGCCCTTGATGAGCTCAAACCATGGATAATTTCCTTATATAATGAGGAGAAATAAAGAAATATGAATTCTCTAATGGAGTCAAGAAACACCCAAATATATACTCTATAACCTTGTCAAATAACTCAATCATCAGTTGGAGTCCAATTCATTCTAGAAATTGTAGGTTTGGAGAGGGTGACTGAAAAGAGAGCCATGGTTGCTAGTGAAGAATCCATTTTTTATAAGGTGGAATAATTTATTGGTTTAACTCTAGTAGAAGGTAAAAATCTAGGTGAAGACTGCATATTTGAAGAAGATATACTTGGATTAGCCCAATCTCAATAAGCCTAGCTAAAAATTGGCATCAAGGGCATGAAACAACAAACAAAGAACCTAGAGAAACAAAGGGAAAATATAGAGAGGTAGGATATTTTATCTATCCTATATCTTATGATATATATGTTTGAGAAATCCTTTTATGGCATGCTTGATTCTCTAAAGATAACAAAATTAAGACATGGTGTATTAGGTCAGCAAGGTGTAGTAGCTAGGGGTTTAATTACTTAATGGTAAGGTTTAAAAGATAAGATGAAGGGTTTAATTAGCATCTTGATAGAAGATAAAATCCTAGGTTTCAAGACCATCAGTCTAGCACATCTGTACATAGTCATGGGAATGTTTATAGATAAAATTCAAGGATTGAGCATGTGGTCCAAAAGCTTGGAAAGAATCCTTAGGGATGATAAAGAGTTAATGGATAGGATAGAATAGTTACTTAAGACCATGATTGCTAAACCTATAACACTTACCTCTATGGGCATCATTACAGATGATGAATTCAATTATAAAACGACTTTGGTCATGTAAGAGGTGAATATCAAGAGCTAAGGTAGGTCTAGGACTAACAAAAATAGGGTCATGGATATGATCTTAATGACATAATAAAAGATTACCAAGGTAACAATAATTAAATAAGCCTTGGAGGGAAATAATAGGGACCTTGAAGACTTAACTAAACAAGAGGATGAACTCTTCCTTGATCATATAGTTAATTTGAGACTTATTGATTAGTAACATCAAAAGGCAGTAAGGCTACTTCAATAGAACCAAGGGACTTCATTAGCACAGGGTCCACCAGTTAATCATTAATATTCTATTTTATTAAGGCATTGAATTTTTTTAAAATGGGATATTATTTTGTAAAGGCATGTGATTTTTTTAGCACATTCTCATATAGATAAGTTCATTTTGGAAAGTCTAGTGTATTCTAAAAACTTATAGAAAGGACAACTATCATTTACAATTGTACACTTGTAAGTTAATGTAACTGACCAACATAGTTCCTTATTTATATAAAAGGGATATTGTCTATTTTAAAATAGAGGGATTTTTGAGACAAAACTTGTATACTTTTGAGCTATTAATCCAATCAAGTAATTCTAGAAAGATTTTCTAAATTTGTTTGCATCATGTGTCATATGGTTTCTCTCTCAATTTTTTATTCTAGATCTTAGATGTGAATAGCTCTTTTGAATTCTTAGCATGTACATTTTGAATGCATAATTTTTAAATTGTGCATATTATAGGTTAATTAAAGGTTCCTTAGTTTTCTTCATTTTATTTTATCTGCATTTGTGGATGTGCATCAACTATCTGCTTAAAAGAATAAATATTGCAAGTAAATGTGGATCTTATTTGCATTGTTTCTTATCTTCTTTAGAATTTTTTCTAATATATGTTGTGACTTGAGCTTAAGCTATTTTACTTCATATTTTGGTTTTAAGTGCATGCTTGGGAAACACTTAAACTTTGTCATGATGTTTGAGATGAAGATCAACAACACTTTTATTCTCTACTTTACCCTGCCTTTTTACTAATTTTTTAACCAAATCAATTTATCATAGTTTCCATTATATATATTCATATATAGTAATCTTTAGATTATAATTTGATCAAAATTCACTGATATTAGCACAAATTAATTTGCTTTGCAAAGATAGTGCCAAGGTGGATCCAAACCACCAAACTTTATACATATTATGGAATAGTTTGATTGATTTGCCACTATTTCATCATAGGTAACTATATTACCACAACTTGCTACTCATGATATTAATTATTAAAATTATAAAATGAGAAGTGTTATTTAAACACTAAGAGAACCTGTGATACACCTAGAGGCATCAACATTTTCTATGTTAGAACAATAAAATAGTTGAAAAAGGAAGAGATTTAGAAGTTTTATGGCTTAAGCAAGTGTTTTGGAACATGTGTAATGCTGCGTAGTGAATGTTCAACTTCTCTAAGTTCACTTATAAACTTTATTAGCTTTGGAGGTCCAAAAATTGGCAAAAAACCATTTCATTCTTCCATAGTTCTTCTTTGCATACTAGAATGGTCAACCAATTTTTTGATGCTATAATCAAGTTGAATTCCTCTGAGAGATGTTAGTAAACTTAGTCTACTTAAAATACATGTAATTATTTATAATATTGGTTTTTCTTATGATATTAACCAATGCTAAGAATGTTACTACCTTTTTCTACATACTCTTCACCATCACCTTTAGGTTTCCTCTCAGTTTGCATAGTTCTATATAAAACAAGTACTTCACATGGTGTTGGAGAGTATGAACATTATTATAATGTGATTATTAATAAAATTTTAATGTGGGAAGTGAAACATAAAAGCACAAGTACCTCACCTTGCTAGTTCAGAGCTCCATTCTTAGGTTGCAAATAGGTTTCACCAAATTACACAATGTTCTTGTTCTTGTAGTGGTTTAAAATTAAGGTGACATATTTTATTTCATGATTATCATGTAATGATAATTAACCCTCCTTGATATTATTAGTCTAAAAAGTGTTTCATGTGAAGTAACACAATTATAAATCCACCATAGTTAGCTTGCTTCATGGTTGCCACCTACAGTCAAGTGAAATGAAGATTTGACTAGCCTTTTTAAATAGGTGAGTAGGTTATCAAATTTTTGAAATGGTTTTAAGAGATTAAAAAACAAATTTTAAATTTAAAAAAGGTTATAAGTTGACTTGGATAAGTAATCCAACATATACTACCTTGTATACAACAATATCCACCTACAAGCAGGTAGAAGGAGTTTTACATAGTTATGATTGAATGGGAGAGGAGTTTTCAAAGTCTTGAGAAGTCTTTCATGATGAAGAAGATCATTTTAGACTAATATGAGGTCTAGTATTGGTTGTAGAACCATCCACCATGGACATTTTTATATCCTACCGTCATTGCCTTGTGTTCTACATATGCACCTATAAATGGTCCCAATAGAGAAGTGAAGAGTTGAAGGTAGGTATTTGAAGCTAGTTTGAGGTCTATTTAAGTTTTAGAAACATGGAGGAAGGCCATAATAATCATGGGGAAATAATAAAGTGACAAATAGACCCATTCTAATCCACCACAAGTTGAGAAAGTTATATTTGAAACAAATTACCTTAATTCTTTTGAGACAAGGTCTTGTCCATATTTGGTGTCATTAGATAGTAGGGTGATATGAGGCCTAGATAGGTTTTAATTATTCCATAATGTATCCCACATGTAGTTTTAATGAATTTAAAAGGAACATGAATGTTTGGACAAGAGAGCGTGATATAAGAAGGTTTAAAACTCAAGCAATTCTTCACTACAATCATTTAGTATTCTTTATAGTGTTTTGAGCTTCAAATGACCTCACAGTCCAACAATGGCATGATGGAGGTATAAACAACAATAAAATAACCCCACTTGGATAAATAGAACAAAATGTTATATATATTATTAAAATAGATTAATATACAAGGTTTTGGTATGAAAGTCATCTACATGTGTCCTTTTTCCCCTCAAAATGATCACCTGTAGTTAATTGTAGTATGATAGAACACTAAATCATAATAGTCTAGATGTTTGAAAGTCATGGGGCATGGTATGAGTATGTAAAATTATGGAATGACTTTGAAGACTTAAATGATATATTATAAAATGAAATACAAGGTATAACATGAAATGTTCACCTACAAGCATGTCATTTTTCTGAGCAAATAGTATAGTCTGCTAGTCTAGCCTAGTCAAGTAGAGATGAGTACTCTTTGAGGAGTTGGAAAAGGATTATGGGTGATAGAAATTTTTATAACACATTAATAATGATTATTAATATACCACATGATGATCATCAAAGGGAAATAGAGAAAATAGGTTTTCAACACATAACCTACAGTTAATACATAGACCTTATGTACAATCAATGGGTTTAAGAAGCCTATCTTAGGGTTCTTAAAGAATTTAATGGTCTATTTATTTTATCTAACCATAAAAAATGGTAAATAATAACCTCATTAAATATTTAATATCCTCATACCTTCACATTATCTGATTAGATAGGGGAGATACCCTCTATTTTGTCTCAGATAGAGGGCACTCCTAGGTAGTCAAGTCTATAGGCTTGGTGTGTGGGTGATAATGGGAGATGTTGAGGAGGCTTATAAAATTAAAATAAATATTTGTAAAGTTATGGTAAAAATGAAACAAAATAATTTATGCCTCATAGTTTTGAGATGGCATGTAGATAAAGTGTTAGGTCAATAACATAGACTAGGCCTAGAGTCCAAATGGAGGGATAATATCATTTATAACACTAAGTGAAATTTACAAGGAATTGGAGTAAATTAAAGGGTGGGTATGATATTTTTTATATCCATTGGTATGTATGGGAGATCACTAATAAGTCATTTATTTTCTTAGAAACACCTCTAGGTATGTAGAATGCACTCCCAAGCTCGAGAGGTCATCTTTAGATGCTCACACTAGTATGGATGCTTAAAATAGAGACCTAATGAGTTGGGAGATGTTAAGGAGGGTCCATAACATTATTCTAGTGGATTGTTTTAAGGTTTAAACATTAGGATTTTATGAACATTCCTTAAGAGTCAAAACTACTCAAAACTCTCTAAAACCCTTGCTCACGACCCAATGGGATGGAAGTGGATAGAAATGCACTCAAGAGTGCTAGTTTGGTTAGGAAAGTTATTTTTAATTATAGAGAGCTCCCATATGATCCATTTAATTATTATATATTTATCATGGTGATTTC
The DNA here is from genome assembly GCA_037957365.1 of Torreya grandis. Lineage (NCBI taxonomy): Eukaryota > Viridiplantae > Streptophyta > Pinopsida > Cupressales > Taxaceae > Torreya > Torreya grandis. The sequence continues at coordinate 477,658 of JARHVA010005439.1, forward strand.
ATGGTGGTGTGTTGGAGGTGTCAAGATAAAATGATGTTATGTGTTTGTTCAATTTTTAGCATAGTTGATTTATGATAAATTTGAGATCATGGATTGAAGCATGACAAAATTTATGTAGGAGAAAATTTGGTCTCCCAAACAAATTATAAGCATGTTTGGCTCTATGATAGAATTTTTTGAGAAGGAATTTTAATGGCATTATATCTCACACACACGAGGATTCTAGGAGCTATTTTTTATGTGGTTAGATTCTCTTATGTGAGGAGATCATCTAGTCTAAATTTAAGATCATGCTTCAAAGTGTAGAAGAAGTTATTAAGGTCCGAATTTGGCCTTCCAAGAATATTGAATGAGTCCCCATACTTAGTCATTTCTAGACAAGTTAAATTTCAAGCAAGATCAACAATGCATGTAGTTCTAAGAAGTTAGGAAGCAATGAGATGAGGATAGGTGTATGATGTTTAACAACTAAGAAAAGTTACATGATAAGGATCCAATGGTGAATGGGTGTTCATATAGATTGATCAAATGGTGAGAGATAATATTTAAATACTTAGTTGATCCATAGAGATGAGGATATTGTTGAGTCAACATTTCAAGATTAACAACAACTATTAGAGAGTGTTGATATTTAGAAAACATGACCAAGCCTTAAGATAAATATTAAACTAAGTCCATGGAATTTAAATATTATAGGTATAATCACTAAGAGGGGAGTGAATCATTGAGCCCAAATAATCCAAATTCAATTTTGATATTTACAAACACTTAACCAATTAGCACAAGCACTCATGAAGCATACACATCATTCATAGTAATAAGCAAGAGAGAAAATGCAAGATCAATCACATAACCCATGACATACTTGGGAAACCCTCTTGGGGAATAAAACCCATTGGAACCTACAATTAGACTATTGTAATATAATAAAAGGATCCAATTTAAACCATATATATATGATTAAGGAAATACAATCCATATTTAGTGAGACTACAATCCCACAAGGTGATACCGCACCTATCTAGATAAGCTACAACAATAACTAGAAATTTTAACAAGTTTCACCTTGCAAAGAGGATACAACCAACTTAGATGCTAAGCTACAAAAAAAACACCTATGAACACATCCAACTTTGCACTAATGTCTTCAACATATGATGATGGACCTCTAATTATAACTCTTCACCTTCTCTCACACTCAATCTACAAGATCACTATCTTTCCACTAAAATTATGACCTATAGGTCATACAAATAGTCCTCCAAATAATCTAATTTTCAACACATACTTAAGGCACTCTACCAAACACACACACACAAGCCTCTCTCTATTCTCTCCAATACTCTCCTTAGTCTCTTTCACAAAGTCTAGAACCCATCATCTTTGGTTCCATTATTTATAGAGCAATCTTGATAATCACTATCTTGGTTGACCATTAGGCATGCCGTAACTCTTAAAGAATATCTCACATGAAGACATGGATAAATATAATATTCATAGGTCATCCATAGAATTTATGGGTCACCCTTAAGTAACTACACCTTTAATAAGGCCCTTGTAGCTCTTATAGGTCTCATGGAGACCTATTCACCCATTTAACACACCCTCAAGAAAACTAATAACACATGACCACTTTCAAATACAATGATCCATTCCTTATGTCCCCTAGGACATCATTTGATGATCATAGTAATCTTATCTCACCTCTATGTATGCTCAAACAAATCAAACACAAACCTTATACATAGGAACACCACTATCAAACATATATTCAACTTCTTAAACATTGTTCATACTCAAGATAGATTGATCACATCTACAAAATCCACATAAAATATTATCATGGAGTCTAAAATACTCCCCAATATCTAATTCATCATGAGACATAGAAACAACACCAACACAAGCTCAAATATTCTTCTCAGGTCACTTGCAGAATAAGCAAGAACACATAGTCAACTTCTAGGCCCAATATCTTTGACTATACTCACTTTCAGATCTTTAAATCAGGTTCAATGGATGTACCATGGAGTCCTCTACATATTTTAATTTTAATAAATTAGAAAACTCATATTATATCAAAATATATGGCCCAAAGACTAGATAGTAGTTTTCCCTATGTTAAATTCAAATATTTGAACTCAAATGGTCACAATTAACCTTCAAACATAATGCTTGAATCTCATGTCCTCTCAGCTCAGATCAAATGTGAACCATCAATATTGTTTGATATTTAACACATAGGAACCGATGCTTAGAAATTACTCCTTAGTCACATTGACGTCATATCATGAAATATTGAAATGTTGACTCAACATGCTCTATCGATCTTTATGGATCAACCACATCTTTAATGATCAATGCTCACCATTCGATAAATCTATATGAATGGCCATTCATCATTGGATTATTATTATATACCTTTACTCAGTCATTAAACATCATGTACCTATCTTTATCTCATTACTTCTTTAATTCTTGGAAGAATGTGCACCATTAATCTTGCTCAATCTTTAACTCTTTCAAAAATGACTATGGGGACCCTTTCAATATGCTCGAGTAGCCATTTTTTCACCTTAATAACTTCTTCTGGGATTCAATGTAGGATCTCAAATTTAGACCAGATTATATCTTCACATAGGAGAATCCAAACATCTGACATAATTCACCTAGAACCCTTGTGCATTAGAGATATAATTCCATTAAAATTCCTTCTCAAAATCTTCTATCATAGATCCAACTATGTCAAAACCTACATGAGATGCTAACTTTGAGTAAGCATAACTTTTTCCATGCTTCAATGCATGATCTAAAATTTAGCTAAAATCATTTATGTTCAATAATAAACAAATACATATGATAAATTTATTTTCACACCTTCACATGTACAAGATATAACCTCATCAAAATTCTCACTCGACTCTTTCTGTCTCATTGTAAATTTGGCTAAGTATGGGAAAACATAGTCAAACTACTTGGAAGCCCAACTTTGTACCCTCATATTCTTTACCACACTTTGACACATGAATTGAGATATAGTGAATAATAAATATGTACTAATATGATAATAAACACATGACCAACTCCACTTGACTCATTCACATGTGGTAATGGTGATATCATCAAACTACCAACTCAAATTTTTTGCTACTAGACTTAAAGTGTTTAGATGAAAACTATGATCAACCAGATGAATTCCACTTATGCACACAAGCTCTAAAATCATATATAACATCTTAAGTACCTCTTTCATATGATATAATCACCATACTCATCATTGAACATCTCTAACCATGTCAACACTAAAGATCAACCAAGCCACATTTAATCATAAAAGAACAAGAACATTCTACACTTTGTCATTGTCACTTAGACTATCAAGGTACTTCATACACTCACTAAGGAACCTCTATGAAAACAATATTACATCATCATGACAACTCTCCAACATGAAAATGTTCCCTCTTAAATTTAAGTAAAATCTCCCACTAATTTTAAATTTGAATTAAAAGGTCTAGGTAAAACATTAGGCTAGGGTTTCAAAATATGAATTTAACCAATCAATTATAGACCAAGGTTAGAAAATATAAATTTAACATTTAATTAAAAAACCCTAATAATTTTTACTCCTAAATGATCTCAATTAAACTTGTAACTTGAAACACAAGTATCCAATGTTAGCACCTTAGATAGGATTAAAGTAGAACCATGAAAAAATAAGTCAGTTAGACTAGAGTGTGGATGATCTTCAAATATAAATAATGTGAAAACATGTTAGTGACACTATAATCAAGTGTATTTTCAATTTTAAGGTATATTTTTTCATAATTTGACACAAAGGTCCATATTTTTCAAAAATGGGGGTATGTTGACCTCAATAAAAGGTCCACTCTCTTGGGATGTGAGGGAAAATAAAGGTGTTTCATTTAGGGTCCTAGTAGGTGAGTGAGTTGTAAAAAAACCTCCTTAAGGTATAGATAATCCACAAATGTGCCACATTAATTATGTCAACATGATAAATAATGGCCAACTCATTACATCATCAGAATCATTGTCACTCAATGGAGCCACTCCTATTCCAAGGCTTGGATATAGTGGATACAATATCCATAAAATAAGGATATATTAGCAGTCAACTTAGAAAACCAATTCTACCTTCCAAAAATATAATCATTCCTTCTCATTTCCAAAGAATGAAGTCACCCTTATTTATAGGTGACAATTATGTAGCTACCCAGGGATGTTTATTCAACTATTGTAGGGTAGTTACATAGCCAACCTAGGTAGTTATGTAACCTCCATTGGTTATCATGCAACCATCGTATAGGTTATTTTTCACCTTCACAAAAATATGTACCATGGTGGTTATAGTTCTATTAAGATAGTTATGTAACCACTAATTTATGAATAATGAGGGTTTCATCCTTGAGAGGTGGTTCTATTAGCCAATTGTGTCCTCTAAAAATCCTCAAAAATCTTGAACATGTTTACCTAAACTACCCAAATTTTAACATATTCCTAATCCCCCCCCCTATGACAAACATTATGACACTAAATTTTTTATATTTCACCATATTTTTAGTGTGTTTTAATCAAAATATCAAAATTGGGGGAAAATGGAATAATAGAGAAAAAAAATTACATGTCCATGCCTAGCTCCACCTCCCATTGGTATAGTCATCATCCTTGTATTGATATCATCCCATAAACTACTTACTTGCTCAAATCTATCATAGACAAGGTAGAGCTTAGAAAAATCTCAAATCAATTGGCATAAATGGATTTGTTTTAACAAGTTTTTGAATATTATAGGCCCAAAACTAGTCATTTTGGTTTGAAAACATTCCAATTTTGGAATATTTTTAAATTTAACACATATTTTCATGTTTATGAGTTATTCTATTTATGTATTTTTATGATTCATTTTTCAAAGCTAACATTTTAATGACATTTCTATCCTTTGTAAAACTTTTTATGGTTTTTCACGTACATGACAACTTGGTCCTAGATTTAGTCCCCCAATGGGATGGTTCATGTAGTATGATCTTCCTATAATTTGTGGTACCTACTCTCATCTATGTTTTGATTAAATAGTTCTTTTTCTCTCTTTCTTTTAAATTGTACTTAATTCTCATATTTTATTTTTAGGTTGCATAAAGTTAGATAATTTGTTACACCACTAAAGTAGGCAAGGTGATTATTTCTAACCACATATTTTGATTTTCAAATACCACTACTCAGGACCACACCCTCAATAATTAATTACAGGGTGTCCTCTTGAGGGGGAAATATGTATGCAATCAAAATTTTCAAGGTACAAAATTCCATCTTGATGACTAATGATGATGCAATAATAATTTAATGTATTATCAAAATGGGTCTTTTATAACACTCTTCCTTTTCTACCTCCATTTCTCTCTCCTAAGTCCCCAATATCCCCTTTTTTGGAGTTTGTATATTTTTTACCTATTTCAAAAAAAATTCCTTAATGACAAAACTTCCATTCTCTAGGATGAACCACCATGGTCCATTATAGAACCATTATATGGGTTATGGAACCACCTTAGTGATTCCATAAACTTCCCTAGTGGGACCATTGTTGAAAGGGTGGTTTTATATCACTATGTAGTGGTTATGTATCTACATATGGTGGTTCTCATCATGAGAACCAAAAATTTCTTAATTTCTCCTTGTAAAAGAGGTAGTTCTGTTACCTTCTCCCTTTCTTCTAAATTTATATTTTGTAACTCATGATTTGACACATTTACATTCTTATTGCCATTTTTATTACTTTTTATTCCTTATTTTTGTCTTCATGTTAACCCAAGTTACTCGCTCTTCTATTTTAAATCATTTTGAATATCTCTTATGTGATAGTCCTAGTTTAACTTAGTTAAACTCCTTCATACAACATCTATTACTCTTCTATAAGTAACCAATTTTGGTTTGATTTTAGATCCAAAAATTTACATTAAGGCCTAGAATTTTGAAGTTTTATATAACCACATCCTAATTAATTTTTTTTTGATATTTTTCATGTCGAATACATAATTACAGGCAAGGAGAGTCATTTTCTATACAACTATATCTTTAAAAATCATGTTCTTAACCAATCGTAGTCAGTTGTTATTTGTTTGGAGTTGTGTCTCTATCTTTTCTTCCATTTTTATATTTTCATTTGATCATCCCCTCGATTATATATTTCCTTCCATCTTTTTTGAGAAAAAAATTAGAATGTGGAAGACCACATAATAGATACATTTCTTAATTTCATCCAATCTACACCTTGATTACATTGAGGGTTTATAGTTTTATTTTATTTTACTTATTTATTATATTATATTAGATTAGTTTCCCTTATTACATTATTTTAAATATTTATGTTGAAAAATGAAAATTTGTTGGAAAAATTAATTCTTCTCTCTCTCAACTTTACACAAAAATATTAGTTAGTTTATTCATTTGTTTGCATCCATTTAATAGATTTATTTCAGATCATTTAGATTTGATTCTAAACTCCAACAAAATATTAGGAAATAAATTCTTTCAATTTTAACCAATGCCAATTTTGAGTTTGAAAACAACTTCTTTTTTTAACAAACTCATAAACAATCAAAGAGAAAACCCCCAGTCAAACCTAGGTAATCACAAGGTGTTTATATAATTATAATTTTATTTGTTTAAAGGAATTATAAATATTTTTTATGTCTTAATAATTAAAAAAATCATAATTCAAATATTTAATTTTATTCAAATAAAATCATTCAAACTAGTGTCCACTCATCTAAAATGACTAGAAAACTTGTTTTAGCTTGCATATGTAAAATAACTATTGGGTGTTTAGTAGTGTTTGTTGTTAAGATCCAATATTATTTTGTGTTACTTTCATGCTATTAAAAAAATCATACTATATTAATCCATATATAAATTATAAAATCACAAAAATAATTTCATTCAGCGTGCATTTAGAAAAATTATGATCACCACTTGCATTGTAAAATTAGATCTTGCTTCCTTGTCTTGCATGCATTGAAAAGTGAGTTGAAAAAACAAAAAATAAGTATTATTTAATTTTAGTTTTAGCTATTTCCATTTATTTAATTTCATTTATTTATTTTTAATAATTATTTAGCTTTCATTTCAGTCAAAGATTCCCCCAAAACAACAAAAATAATCAAATTTCCAAGGCTTTGTCATACTGAGGACAATCATCCTAAAACCTTACTTCAACATTAAAATAAGTCCTTTAGAAAAACATTTCAAAGATAATCTCATACACTTATACTTTGTATTTTCTCCTTTGGATGATACTTTTTGAGTCACTTGGTCTTGTCAAAGGTCTT
>JARHVA010005439.1:490000-645000 GCA_037957365.1 Torreya grandis
TAGATAATAATGTTCTTAATATATATTTGATGATATTATTTTATAGTAATGGTAAATTAGACAAATATTATACCAAACTTAATAGTATTATAACAATGTAATCGTTGTGTTATTAATACCTTATATAGAGTATCCAATGTTTTTTCTTATCTTTATATTTTAAGGTACTATTCCCTATAATGATATTTCCCAAATATCATAATGATAACCATATAGTGTTTTAAAACATTTAAAAGACATTATGATTAGTCTATATACAGTAGTAATTAGGTACCATTCACATAGATTTATGTTTCCATAAGCAATAACAATCATGAATACAATAACATGACATAATCATAAATCAAAATTATACACTAAATATATGTATAATAGCCACAATGTAATCACAAAAGATTAATTCCATGTAAGAATTAAACTGAACTAACATACATAATCAATTATCTAATTGAAAATAACATCAAAAACATACTAACAATATCAACTCAAACAATGCATATAATGTGTACTATCTAAAGTAGTGTGTGCATGGATTCTAGCCATTCCTATATCATCCCATAACACCTCCATCTACATCATCCTCTCTGGTGATGCTCTCCATCTATCATGCTCTGAGGGATGAATTTCTCTTGCATCCAACTCATGACAAGAAGGTAGTTAGTCCATAACATCATGATATATATCATAAAACATTATTATAACAACAAATCAACATGATCATAATGTAAGAATATTCAATACAACTAACTAATAGAAATTTAATCATGTAATCAAAGCAACACACAACTTTCTAATAATAACACATGACTTACAACTTAGTTAAAAAGTAAGTAATCAATTTAACAACCATAATAATCCATAGATAATCAGGTAAATTAGTTTAGTGAGAAATCAAGATGTGATATTGAGTGCATAGTTTAGTATATGATATTCACATGCATATAATTACTTCTTTGACTTCCAACTTATAATTATTTTACCCAATTTCAATAAAAACCCTAACATATATTTTACATCTTCCAAATCTTTGGCATAGTCAGAATTTGAATATCTAACCATTTTGAAGACTCTTGTCCTAAAGTATTTAAGCCTAAAATTAAGTGTTCCTTTTAGATATCAAAGGATTATTATTTTTCAACCCAATTACTTTATTTGGTTTGTTTCATTAATCAATAAATAAAACCAATATCTAAAGAGATACATTGTATATTTATGGTCACATTGATTATAATTATAATGAATTGTCTATATTTATTAACATCTATTAAAATATGTGATATCTTCTTATATAAATATCAGATTTTGTTACAAGGATATAGTAAGAGGATTAAAATTTGTCATTATTAACTCTCTTAGAATTTAAACAATATATTTATTTTGAGTTATGAATATATATATATATATATATATATATATATATATATATATATATATATATATATATATATATATATATATATATATATATATATATAATTGAATCACTTCAATACTGAAATAGTAATGAAGATAACCTAGATATGTCAATTCAAATACTTTAATCAACTATGATTTTAATTTTTTAGTGTGTCTCTCATTATTTCCTATGATAAGTAAAATATACACATATACCAATTGAAATAAAACTATTTATAAAATAATTTTGACAAAAAGATGTTCATCGTCAAACTCAAAATATTTTAAATTCATGTTCATGAGGTGCTCAATTAATTTTGTGTACCATGCTCTTCGGGCTTGTTTCAAATCATATAATTATTGTTCCTATTTCCACCATTTATTCTCGACCATCTACTAAAAAAAATTTAGGTTGAGTCATGTATGTTATTTCTTTGAGATCATCATTTATAAATTTAGTTTTCACATCCATTTCATGAACTTTCCATTCAATGTGAGCTACCAAAGCCAATATTTTTTAATACTAGTCATTTTTGTTATTCGTGAAAAGGTTTCATTATGTTATATTAATTTTTTTATGTTAATACTTTTATTAGAAGCCTTAATTTATTCTTTTAAAGTCAACCATCTTAATTTTAGTTTTTTTGAATGACCCATTTGCATCCAATAGGTTTATAGTTGATTGGAGAATCAACTAATTTCCATGTTCCATTTTTGACTAATACATCATACTTATTTTGCATTGCATTTCTCTATGAATCAATATTTTTGACTTATTTTAGGGAAGTGGGTTCAAATTCAAAGAAACATTAGATTCTTATTCTAGAGTTTTTTCCAAGGTAAGATTTTTTGTATTATTTTAAATCTCATCTAGGATATTGTATGACTTTTTTGCAACTATATATGCATTTCTAGTGCTTGTTTTTTCACCCTAATCATGTATATCATGTTTCAGTATCTATTCACTAAATTTTGGTATATATTTTCTAGTAGCTTTTGGTATCATAGGTGCCACATTTTATGACACAAGACCATCCTATGATGAATTTTGAATTTATTCTTTTAGGGAAGTGTCATTTTAAATTATAAGAGCCAATAAAGATTCAATTATTTCCCAATTATATGTTCCCCTTTCATTGTTTCAAACATTGATATCAACCTCTTTGAAAAAATAAAATTTGGAATATTTTTACTATTGATTCAATTATCAACTGATGTTTATTGTGTCCTTTATAGTTTCATAAAAGATAACACCTATTATAATGATAAATTTATTGATATTATAATAAAAAATCTTGTATTCCTTTAAGGAATATGAGTATCTCAAAATCATGCATTTATGATAGTTTTTTTATTTTTATCCTAGGGAATCAATGCATAACATGTGGATCTAAAAATATGAAGATGTTGCACTGAAGGGAGATGACCACAATAGACTTCATATGTATTCTACATTTGTAGGGATAATAATGGGGTATTTTAGATATATACTATTTTTTAAGATGATTTTTATAATAAATGTATATTTAACCCTTTGAATTACAACATTGCTTGAACCATGTTCATCATAATTTTATTCATCCACTCAACTAGTCTATTTTGTTGATGAGTGTAAAAGAATATAAAATGGTGATTGATCCCATCCTTCTTGAGATAGGTTTAAAACACATTTTACATGAATTAACCACCATTATCAATATTTAGTGTCCCAATGTAGGATTGGGATTCATTTTTAACCATTTTTAAAAACATTTGAAAATTTTTATAGGATATATTTTTTTCTTAAAAAAGTATATCCAAGTCATTCTCCTATAGTGATGAATGAAAAACGTGAATTACATGTGACCATCAATAGAAATAATTGGTAGATAACATAGATCATAGTAAACCAATTAAAACTTCTTGTTAAATTTCAATTATAATTTTTGAAATGGTTTCCTTTAATTCTTGGCTAATATGTAGTTTTCACACTTCTCATTGTTTTTGGGTAGTCTAAACAAAGCCTACAACACCATTTTTATGCATTGTATAAATTCTATCATAAAGTGTCTAATAAAATATGGTATAATATAAAATACTTGGTAGTATTCCTTATTCATCAAGATGAGAAATGTTTATTGTAACTAAATTCTTACCTTATAATTTTATCAATTTACCTTCCCCATATCTAGTGGAAAAACAATGCTATCACATATCCTTGTGACCTTCACCTCTCCATCATATAGTAGAATGGAGTGGCCTTGTTTTTGAATGAGATATAGAGAAACTATTTTTTTTTCAATCGAGGAATTTATATTACATTTTAAATAATTATATTTGGAAACCATGGTGACTTGATTTGAATTGAGCATTTGTCTTGAGTTTGTAGAATTGTTTTATATTCTAAATATACTAGACCATAATTTTCTTCCTAAAATTACTCATATAAGTCCTTTTAAAAATTTATATGTTGCATGGAACTAATGAATAGAACCAAATTACTATAATATGTTTAAATATTTGAGGAATTATTTGCTTCATTGGAGATATAAATCACAAATTCATTAGAAAATTGTGTTGAATCTAGTTTTTAGCTTTTTTTATTCTTCTTTTCTAGATTTTATTATTTTATAGGATTAAATTTTTTCCCATTATGCTTTTTAATCATGGGCATCATGAATTCATTTTCTTTCACAAAATTTATATAAAAAATTTGTTACTTTTCTTTTATTGATGTTGACTATTAACTATTTACAAATTGTCCATCTCATCCTTTATTTTTCCCTTTTCATCTATCATTTCCTACACTATGAATATAATTTATCTATTGATTATAATAAAAAAAGATTTATCCTATGGAATCCATTTTTATTCCAATGTTTTTTTATCTTTTAGCCATCTTCTTAACCAGTTGACAAAAGATGATTATCTTTAATAAATTTCTTGCTTGTAAAGAATCATAGTAGGATGAGTATGTAGGGAGAAGATAATTAATGATTACATCCATATACACATCAATTTTTACACTAGAGATATAAAAATCATGTTTGATTTTATCTATTTCGAAATACAAACTCATGACATCACCATTATTCAACTCAATATTAAATAGTTTCAACTACAACTATATGAACTCCAATTTTGAGTATTTAAAGTATTTTTTGTTTTTTATTATATAAATTAAATTACAAAAAATGTAAAGTAAGATATAGTTTTTTAGGATTAAATATGAATATAAATATCATGCATCATTTATCCAATAGTGTGAGATATCCTTTTTGTCTTGGAAGGACTACTTGCACACAAAAGACAACTCAAAAAATAGATTAATAGGATATATGAGTGGGATGCCTAGTACTTGTCTAATCCTATGAAGTGGTACACTCCATAATAAGGATGTTGGACCACTTTATAAGCACTCAAATAGATAAATATAATATATGTAATTATAATAAATCATGTAATAATACATATAAAAAAATTTATGGATTAATTTAATATATAGCCATTGCATGGAAATTAACCAAGTGAATGTTCCAATAATATTCAACTGCATCTTCTTAAAATTTTATTACTTATAGATAATCGGTAATAGATTTTAAGGTGGGGGAAAAAATAAATTCACAAATTCCTAGTTTGAAGGAAATTTCACTTTGGTTAGAGAAGAGAGGATGTGTAATTATGGGCAAATCTTGAATAGTAATCACATCATGAATAACTCTAGGCAGAGTCAAATACAAATGCAACTCATATTTTAAGAAATAATTGATAAGGATTAATTTAGAATGATGATTGAAAATGGTTCATGTTATAGATATAAAATAAATTTTAGTAGATATCAATGTCAATCTACAAGATCTATGTCCATTCAAGTAATCAATGATGATTCTAGTAGTGTGGTCAAGGTTTTGAGGACAGGGACCTAAAGGTGGGTTTTATGGGATTTGAGATGGTTTAAGAAAATATAAAAATGCCAAAGGAGATAAAACTAGATTATAAAATATAATTAAAAATAGATAAAATTATTTTAAAATAATGTACTTACCTTTACAATGCTTCCTATCTATGGTGAACAACAAAGTTGGTGAGAGGATTCCTGATATTTGGGTGAGTGTTGATGGATTAATGTAGTTGTATGGCTTCTAGTGAATGATAAATCATCTGAATAAAATTCCATATAAAATCCTTCACCATTACAATGTAAGTTATAGGCACATAAATTTGGTCCTTTCCCTTGGGGGACCCATGGTTAAATCAATTTTGATTCAATAGAATTGATGTTGATCATAGGGATTGACAATGATTCAAGGATAAACATACCAAAGATATTTGAGTGGTTTAAAATATGAATTTAAACTAAGACTTAGTTTATTTAAACAAATTCAAGATAAGGAGGGAGTGGTTAATGGTTAAAACAACTAACAATTATTATGATTTGGGTTGATTTAACTAGATTTTACAATAGGTAATTAGTTAAAGTAAATTAATTAAGTGTAAATAATTAATAAAACTAATTACTCAGGGTGAGGGTAAAATGGTAATTGGATATTTATATGGGGTGAATTAAAGATGAATAATAAAAGGTATCTAAGACCTAGACTAACACAAATATTATTGTGTGAAATGCTAGTGTCTACATTTGCCCCTTTTTGTTGAGTGGTTTATAATAACCTACCATGAGACAAAAAATAAAAAAGTTATAATGCCCTATGTTCATATGAGGAGGCATCCCACCTCAAACCAGGGGTTAGTGAAGGATGATGAGGTAGATATGGGTTTGAAAATTAGGTGGTAATGGATAAAGTAGATATCAAATGAGTGTTGAAGCTACAGGGATAATAATGAAAGATGATGTTTCACTAATAAGGTGTGGGATATCCAAATAGAAATTCCCCAAGGAAAATAAGTAACATATTTACACAAGTATGAACAAGTGGGCTCAATTGAATGAAAGCAAGAGAATAAAGGCTCGGATGGGCTAACCAAAGCATCTGGTGTGCTTGGTACATGTGCACTACCTAGAGATACTTATTATCAATATGAGGTACACTCATAAGATCTATAGGGATAGGCTATTTAATGAGTGTAAACCTAACAAATATTATGGGACCAATAGGGGGTCTATGTCCATTAGATAGTAATGTTACGTAATAATTAATGGGATAGTTGTAACAAAATATATCTTAGATGGCCTTGTTTCAAGAATAGAGGGATGCAAAATTTTTGTAAATAGTGCATTGAACAAGCCAAATATATCCAATCGACATTTATACATAAAGATAAATGTTGATTCTAAAAAATCTATGATAATAAAAATTGAATCAACATCAATCCAAAAGGGATATAAATATTATGCCTAACATATTAGGAACCCATTTACGATCAAGAATGTATGAGAAAGAGTAATAAAATTGGCACTTGTTTACACATCTAGACCAAGTATGATCGATGAAGTCTATCGAAAGTAGATAGAGGAGGTGAAGATGATCTCACAATGAGTTAGGCATTGGTTTTTTATAATTTGCTAAATTTTTTGAATGTTTTTGAAATAATTATATTTTTTTTGAATGAAATAGAATGTGTTAGATCTGTTAGAACTTGTTAGACTTTATTTAGAATTGTTTTTAAATTTTGTAAATGCTTTATAATTTGTTGGATTTATTTATAAAAAATTGTTAGATTTATAATAATGAACCATATACAAATATGTATTTATTAATATGGATCAATGGTGATCATTATAGATCGATGTTGATTATCCTTCAATTGTCACTGATCAAAACAAGATCAACATTTATCCCTAAGGCTTAGTGTCAATTCATGAGGATCAGTGCCAATTTAAGATAGAGTAGAAAAATTTTAAGGGAGTGAAAGATTAAAAATACTAAGGTTGACCTACACTTGTAGGCATGGAATCAAGTTATGATGTGGGACTAGGCTCTACCACTATCGGAGTGGTTACATGATTGGGATTATTTGGAGGCTATCAGTTTTTTAGGTTTGTGCCACTATTGCTAGGTTCATAAAGATGGGGGTTTATTATTAGAATTGTTATAGTGTTGGGATGTATTTTAAAGGACCTTATATTTACCTACCAAGTATATTACCATGATGGTGGAGGACATCTACCATATACTATGTCTACCATTATAGTGTTTAGTGATAGTACTAGTGGATGAGAGGGGACATTTAGTAGCACTAACATGATTATATGAAGAGGATGCACTAAGTATGACCTTCACTATTAGGGTCTTATTTTTGAGGTATTATACAAGGAGGATATAGAGGGGTGATTGATTATGACTATGATGATGCTAGACATCTCCTACTATACTTTACCAAATTTAAGGGGAGGATGATTTCCCTAAAGTTTAATAGGTGTAGTGGTAAATATGTGGGAGCATTGCTAATTACTTTTATGGGCTCTTAATTTTATTTTAAAAGTGTACATAGAGTTGTGGGGATGGAAGACAAAGTGGTGGTTTGGGTTGGATGTGACTTTTATTTTATAGTTTTGGGCTTACAAGCTTATTAGATTAGTTCACCCACTTAGTACTTTGTGGGCATGGTGAAATCATATAGGTGGAAGGAAGACCTTATGAAAACTTATAAAAATGGTGTTGTATATGACTTGGCATACTATCAGTGGGTGATAGAGGGATTACAAGAGGGGGACGCTAAGTGGATTCTATATATGGGGTTTCTATCATGACCTAGACTAATAGCTATGAGGGAGATAGATGGAAAAGTGGATGGAAGGGAAGAGAGTGGGGAAATTAGAGTATTTTTAGTTTAAGAGGGTGCATAGATACTTTAGATTGATACATGGTATCCCACATACACCAAATCTATATATGAGGGATGACATAGAGACTAGGATACTAGAGACCCAATGTACTAAACCATAAGTAGGACCATAGTAGGAACTAGTAGTCGTAGATAATGTAGGATTTACTTTGGTATATTAGTTATGGTGTGGGAATCAGATTATCAAGGTAGGAGAGATCAATATGGCCTTAATAATATGTATGGCATGTTGATATGGAGGAGGTTGGATCAAGATACATTACATGGATAGGTGACCATATTGAAGGAGATCTTGGAAGAGGTACAGGGGAGCCACAGTGATTTACATGTCTCATTGGAGATATTACAAGGGGTCATGATCAAATGGTATGAGATCATGATAGATACAGGGAAGAGAGAGATAAAATAAGGAGAGGGGCTATGGTGGTGTAAGCTTAGCTAGGTAAAAGAGGAGCATGGCGTAGTATAAGGTAGGGAGGGACAATGATCCTAGATAGGTACCAAGACATAATTACAAAGCTCTAATATTATGAGTGGATCATGATAAAGCAAATACTAGAGTATCTTTGATATGATACCTATATTTTGACATAGATGAGATTGTCTTAATGGTCATAGGGTGGCCCATCTATCTTTAAGAGTGTCGTATGGGGAGAGATGGTAGGAATGGAGGTGGGGGTGGAGATGGGGATAACATCCATTTGAGTTGCATATATTTTACTAATTAAACATAATTTATACATTATATAGGACACAGAGCCATTTGTATATTATTATTAGCTAAAGAGACATCTTGTATATTGTACTTTAAGACATTCATGAGTTATATATGTAGATTCCAAAAAAAATTATTATGAGTGAGCATTGTATATCTTTAGATTATGTTAATATGATGTGATTTATAGATTTTATATTATGCGATGTAATTAATTTTTTTATATGGTTATGGATTAATTATGTTATTTATATATTAATTTAAAATGATGTATTTTATGTTTTATGTTATTATGGATTTATGGGGTAAGTTGTAGTGATTAATGATTGACATTATGAAATGTGTGGATAGATAATAAATTTAAACAATGGATAATTTGATTAAATTTAATTTTTTGATGATTATGAAAAATAATAAAGGAGGTTTTGGTATGAATCCTTACTGGCTTGGACCATAACCAAAGATAAACAACTTGTTGTATTTGTATGTGTATCCTTTATTTACTATTAATAATGACTTTAAAAAATCCTATGCCAATTAATTTCATGACCTATTAGATGAAAATTAATATATATTTATTTTTAAATGATGTAGGTTAAAGCTTATGGGTTTAGGAATATAAGTTTCATCTCATGTTTTTAGAGATAGAAGGCTAAACTTAGAACCTTTAATGTAAACTAACCAATGCAAGAAATCTATGATTTTGGAGAAATATGATCGATGTGAGAAGATTTCTTGGATATTTTTAGATTTTTTTTATCATAGATTTTTATTTTTAGAGGCATGATTTAGAAAAATGATCAATGCAATAATTTTCCATTGTATTGTTTATTTTATATAGCCATCCTTTGAGGGAGTTGTTTATAATTTAGGTTATATGCTCATAAAACTATCCTTCAAGGGATCAGTCTATGATTTTTATGCCCTTTTATGGATAGTTTTCCTTCAAGGGAAAAATATATAATTTTTCTCTTTTACTTTGATATATATATTTTATCCCAGATTATTAATCTGGATTAAGGTAACCAAGGTTGACTTCAAGATTATTTATGTAAGACAATAATATTTTATTAAGTGTGAATTTTATAGGAAATAATGATTTGGATCTCATTCCTATGACAAGTGAATCTTATCCATTTATAAAATTCTATGAAAAGATGTAGGGTGTTCAAATTCAAGGTGAGAATAGGCATGCTACCAGATATCCACATGATTCTTTATCATTATTGGGTATTTCTAAAGTGATAGGAGGTATGGTTTTATGTTGTTTTGAAACTAAAATAGGAGAACCTATGATGACTATAGTTTGTTTTAAGTTTATTAACAATAGAAAAGACATAGATTGAATGAATTAAGAGGCTCACATTTTGGTTTTCCTTCAAAAGAGGCCAAATGATATGCCCCATATTCATATTTATGAGGGATAATATATGGTCCAAGTTAATTTAAATTAAATTTTCTTCACTTAATTTTTTTCATATTTGTTATATGCTTATTTTATTTTAAGGATAAGGTCACCAATATTAAATTTCCATTATTTTATATGTTTATTATATGCACATTTTATTCTTTCTTGATATACATGAAGATGTTCAAGGGCCACAAATCGATGCTCATCTAAGAGTTTAAGCTGTGTTAAAAGCTATTGAAGATAGTCCTCTTTAGAAATGATGTCTCTAATATAAATTTGAAGAGAAGGAATTTGTATTTCTATAGGGAGAATAATTTACATGCCTTAGACCAAAGAGAAATGGGTAACACCTATAGAGTTTTGAAATATATTATGATAAGACCATAAGATGAAGGTAATATGAAGATACAAGTTTTTCCCATCCTCACTGACTACTTTAGTTAGCATTTTAATTATGGTTTTAAAATATGCTTCGGCCTATCCATTGACTTGTGTATAATAAGTTGTATAAAATCTTATCTTAATGTCAAAAGAGTTATAGAGAATTTAGACTTGCTTATTTTAAAATATTTTCCATTATCTGTAATTATCTTTTGAGGGACACTAAAGAAATAAATAAGATGATGATTAATAAAATCAACAATCTTGTCTGCTTTGGTCAAAATAATGGGAATAACATCCACCCACTTAGTGAAGTATTTGATGGTGGTAATGATAAAGTTATGTTTCTAAAAATATTTGTGATTAATTTATCCTATAAGGTCTAACCCCCATTTAGTAAATGGCCAAAAGTCTCAGGCTACCTATAGTGCATAACTAGGGACATCTGATAGATTAACATTTTGTTGACATTTCATGCATTTATTGACATATTCATAATAGTCATGATTTAGAGTGGGCTAATAATAACCTATTTGAAGAATTTTTTTGGCAAAAAATAGACTTCTAAAGTGTCCCCCACATAACCCATCATGTGTTTCTTGGATTTCAAGGGTATCCTTAGAGATATGAAGACATCAAAGGAGTAGACCATCAAATCCTCACTTATAGATAACACCCCCTAGTATAATGTAATAGGTGGTTCACTGATGAAAGGCATGCTTATAATTTTAGATAGATTAGGAGGGATAATAACTTTAGACAAATAATCAAATGTTTATGTGTACCATAGATCTAAGTGATTTTATTCCACATTATGGATAGATGGTAAATAATTTTTGGTATAAGAGGGTTAGTTGATTTTGTGAATTAGCACAAAAAAAGTGGATTATTAAGGGGAGGATGGGATAATAGAACTAGGGAGACCATGGTATCTATGATCTTATTAGTTGATCGAGGAGTGGTTTGGATGCTATAAATATCAAAGGTGGATAATAGTTTATTTGTTAACATTTTATATTTTTGGAAGATGTCATTCTTACATTGATACATGATGTTGATCTGATTGACAACCAACTGAGAATATCCATAGATAAAAAGAGACTTAATGCCTAGGGTTAAAGTATTTTTAAGACTTATGATCAAGGTTTCATACTCTGATATGTTATTAGTGATATCAAAATATAGCTTGAAGGATAAAGGCATAGGATCACCCTCAGAAGGTATCAAAATAATTTCACCACCCCCATGCTCATATTTGGATTCATCAAAGAATACATTCATTTGATAATTAGGATCCCGTTGGGATTTGTAAGTGATATATTCATTATGGAATTCAAAATTATATGTTTGACCACTTAAAAGAGGTGCCTCAACTAAATTATCAATGATGATCTATATTTTAACTAGATTTTGATGGAGAAATTCTAGATCAAATTCTACTAGGATCATGAGCCATCCGGGCATACATTGATTTTGGTAAGGCTTTAAATGTGTAAACTTAAGGGGGTGAGTGTTTGTAATTATGTAGGTCTTATGATTAAGAATATAGTGGTGAAGCTTAGAAGCCACAAAAAACAAGGTTGGGTATAGTTTTTCTGTGTATAGTATATCTCATATTCAATGAGAGTATGACTTATGTAATACACTATCAATTCTCTATGATGTTCATCATGATGGGCAAGCATGATCCCTAGAGTATGATATATAGATGAAATATATAATAATAAAGGTCTCCCTTACTTGGGAGGAATAAGAACCATTGAGAGAGGAGATATTTCTTGAGATATTCAAAGGCATCTTGATAATTAGAATCTTAAATAAACTGAGTATCTTTCCTTAAGAGGTGATGGAATGGTTGACATTGATTGGATATCTAGGAGATAAAACATCAAATGGAAATCAATTTTCCTTGAATGATATTAATTTTTTTAAGGTTGAATAGAGGTGGAATATTTATGATATCCCTAATCTTAATGGGATTGATTTATATACCATGGATGGAGATGATAAAATTGAGGAGCTTACCGGTCAAGACTCCAAAAACACACTTTTTGGAGTTGAAATGGATATAGACTTGGATTAGGTGATCAAAGATTATTTTGAAAATAGAGATGGTATTTTTTGAAATTTAACTTGATGAGAATGTCATCCACATAATATTTAACAATTTTGTGGATTATATCATGAAATATGTAAGTAATAACTCATTGATAGGTGGCTCCCATGTTCTTTAGGCCATTGTGTATAACCTTATAGAAAAAATTCCCCTATAGTCTAATAAAAGAAGTATTGTGATGATCCTTTGGGGTGATAAGGATTTGATTATATCCATAAAATCCATCTAAAAGTGAAAACATTTCATCATTTGTTGTCAACTCCACTATTTGATCAATGTTAGGAAGAAGATAATCATCTTTATTATAAGCGAGGTTTAGGTCTCAAAAATTGGTGCAAATATGGAGACCCCACATGTATTTTATGATAGGCACAATATTAAAAACTCATTGAGGGTAATCAATTGGATAAATGAAATTAATGGAAAAGAGGTGTTATAGTTCTTCCTTGGCTAAGATATAAACACAAGGATGCATCTTCCATAATTTTTTTTTGACTAGTTTAGCTTCCTAGATAGTGATAATATTGTGAATAATGATATCAGGGTCAATACCTAGCATGTCACTATACAACCAAGAAAAAGCCTTGCTATGGTACACCACGAATATGGTGAAGTCTTGATGTTCCTAATGCTCTACAAATTTACTAACCTTAATAATGCATAGGGCATCTTGAGATCCTATGTTAATGTCTATGGTGGCTTAATTTAAAAAACTAGATGTTTTAGCTAGTAAAAAATTATATAAGTGTGATTTTTCCATGCCTAAGTAAGTTAGGATATACTCATCATCTTGACATTGAGTAATGGATATGGTAGGAGAATCTTATGCTACCATATTAGGGTAGGTAAGGGGGATGTATTTAGTTTCTCCATTTCTATAATAGGTGAGAGGTCCTAGGTTTATCATATTGACTAAAAAAAGTTTGGAGGGATGGAAATGACATCATTTATTTTAGGGAGAATGTTAGATGATGAAACTATGACATTCTCTTTGGGATTAGATACAAGGGTGACTTTAGGAATGGATTTAGGAGTTTTGTTAAACCAAATACCATGTTTTTTGTGGGTTTTTGTAAAATTTCATAGTGTAACATCAAGTGGTTCTTATTTTTAACATCCCACACCAAATCCTTTCTAGGTGCATCATTTTAAGTATATTTGAGAAAAGCATGGATTATCCAAAAATAAGAAGTTTGATGAGAATAGTTTGGATTGAGATGGGATATTAATAAATTAGGATGATCAATCTATCCCTCTGTATATCAAATGAGTCTTTAGGGAAGGGGGACCTATTGAGGTCAACATACCCCATTTTTTTGAAAAGTGGGAACCTTGAGATATTTTGAACTTTAGCACTGAGATATTGATGTTCAACTCTTTATTATGATTTGAAGATTATCCATGAATAATGAAATCATCCCATTTGTTCATGGTTTTGTTTAAAACTTGCCTAATGTTACTAGTAATTGATCCTCACGTCTTAAGATTATAGGTTTCATGGATCTCCCTTTAATATATCATATTGATATTTTCATAGATTAGATTTATCAAGGCTTTGATAGCCTTTGATATAAATATTCTCATAGTTGGATTCATGTAATGAAACCTTCATTTTAACAAACCCTAGCTTGAAGTCCTAGTTTAAATTCAAATATTGGTGGGAACAAATTTGGTGAGAATATTTCAAATTTACTTTAGACTTAAGCCCCAATTTTCATGTTAAGGTTTGGTCATGTTTTTTAACATGACCAAACCATAGCCTAAAAATTATGCTTAGTCCCTTTTATTTTCCTCACTTTGTTCCTTATATTTATAACATGGTCTAATGTTATGCTAGTAGGGTCCTTTTATTTTAGCATGGTCTCCTTTATTAAAAAATTTAGCCTAAAGTTTTTACCTTAAGGCCCCATTCATATTTATCAATGCAAATGAGACCCTAGTATTAAATATTTAGCCTAAGTTTCTATTTACCCAAGTCTTAACTTAAATGCCTTACTTCTTTGTAGATTTGATGGTCTGTACTTCATTATAAGGGGATGATCTGATGGAGCAAAGAAATCCTGACAAACCAAAACATTTGGTCCTTCAAACTAATCATGTGTGAGAATCTGGATCATGATCAATAGCTCTCACCTCATCACAACTCTTGATCAGATGGAGTGAACACAATGCTAAAAATTTAAAAGATCAAAAATATTCATAGAGTCACCATGTGGCACTCTTGTATTTGAATATTGATAACAAAAGCTCCCACACATTAAAGTGAACCAATGATGTGTAACTGCTTGGTTCATGATCAATGGTTCTTACCTCATCATGGATCTTGATCAGATGGAGTGAATTGAATCCAAAATCTATGAAATATAGGAAATTTATGAGCTTAAATTTGACATCCTTATGAATGTCATTTAATGTCCATGAGGCCATCATTGATGTATTTGAGGCCATCAAATTCAATCTCTTCAAATATTTTACTTAGACTAAGGGGCATGCTTTATATCATTCAAGGGGTCATTTAATATCACGCTTTAAAAATTAGCATAGAATATTCCAACCTAAGTCTTTAGAATGTTTATTGACATGAAATAAACTTAGCTTAAAATATTTTTGCCTAATTTCCTTTCTATGACCATGCACTAATTAAATTTCATCCATCTTGTAGGATCAACAACTCACAATTCATTAGGACTAGATGATCTAATGGCACAAAATCACTGATGATTATCAATAGATCTCTAAAAACCCATAGGATTGACACATGGTAAACATGCATTTAATATGTGACTGATGTAAACTATAGAGCTTAGAAATCTTGTGAAGGTGATAAGTGGCACAACCATGTGGATTGATGCAAAGATGACTAATAACATGTGAGATCTCAGATCACGATCAATGGTCTACATTGATCCTTAAATGATGATCCATTGATGTGACTAAAAAGGTCAAATTTCAAAAAACAATGGCTAGTTCTTTGAAGGAATTTATGAAAAATTCCATGAAAGTTGTCAATTAAATGCCACACAAGCACAAAATGACAAAATAGAAGATATTATGAACTTGAAACAATATGTATATAAAGGAAAAGGTAAAAATTAAATTTGAGGCATGAACAAGCCTAAGTCTGAGTAATCCATCACCATTAAAGCTTCATAAGAGTCCCAAACTTGCATAAAATACCCTAATTTGGACTTAGAATGATCACAATTAAGTTAAAAAGAGTTCAATAGTAATTTGAGCTAGAAGAATTAACTGAGAGACCATTTGCAATTTGATTGTGAGAAATTTAAAAGTCTAGTGGCCATGGTAGCTTGGAGTTAACAACAAAAGGATGAGGTAGAGTTGTATTCATCCATGGACAATGATGGAAGGATTTTTAAAGACATAGACTTGGATATTTTAGTATTGAACACATGAAATAGGAACTAATCTGATCTCGTATATACCATTGAGGAGATGAAATCCATCACTAAGGAAGAAAAAAATATTTCCACCATCAACCAAAGGTATTATGACCTAGTTTTAGTCTAAATGACTAGTCTCCACCATGTTACTACTAAACTTGAGGTACTCTATTGTATTGATTTCCTTTCTCCCATTTTTAAAGATTATAGAATTGAACAAAACTAGATAATTCATGAAGGAATCTCTAGGATAATTTCATACATTTCCCCATTAGATTTTGAAAGATATTACAAACTAGGAAAACCCTAGGTGGATTTACCCACCATTAAAGAATAGACTAGAAAGAATGATTTGGACACCATCCTTAGGCCATGGATACTCCAAGGGAACCATGTAATCTAATACTCTACAAGAAGAATCCTAGTTGCCTAATTTAAATAGGGTGTTAGGGTAGTTATGAATTCATTGAATAGAGTATCAGGAGCATCATCCACCACCTATGTCAATAAGAGTTGGGTATCTTATGTTTACTTCATGGTAGAAAAGGAGATCACTCCCCTAATTAGAGAGATGATTAACATCCATCTAGAACAATAATTCACAACTATTAAGAAGAAAATTGGTAACTAATTATTCATGATTTCCTATCTACTAGATGCATTGATAGCTTCCATCAAGATCCTTTATATCAAAAATTGGTCACCTAAGGGTGGATTTACAATCTCCCACCATTATTGTAAACTACACATTTTCAAATATAGACACAACATGCAGTTTATTTATGATTGTGTTTACCCTACTTTAGTAGAAGCCATTATAGGGGCTCACATACCTAGAATTAGCCCTATAATAAAGAAATATGTAGAGCTAATAGGATACATTTGGTTGTATCCAAATTGTATAGTGATCAAAATTGAGGGAATTTTGATTGAACCTTACAAGTTACCTATCTATGTTCCCACCAAACTGGCAAAGCAAGAAATTACATATCAACTTATTCATGGCATTGATGGAGTGTTCAAGGAGAAAAGGAAAGGCATCCTCCATCCCTTTTCTTTGACATTTGGCAGAACTATATTACAAGATTATAAACATATAGACATTAATTCTAAACATATAGACATTAAATCTAAACATAAGGGCTCCTTTAGATTTTGGTTAGATGACTAAAGGTAGTGGGACCCAATGACAAGGTCACCAAGCATTTAAAAAGTAAGAAACTACCCAAGCCAATTTATGAACATTAAATTAGTACCCATGAAACTTTGCACATCAAGGCCAATAATTTTGAGGAGCTATTAGCTAGATTCTAGAAACATAATATCAAACTTGAACATAGACTAAATAGTAATGAAAAGCCACTAGGTGACATATGGAAAATGGGACCTCTACAATACCATTTGTTTCATGGACATTGTATACCCCTTCAATATCAACCACATATGGAAGTTCCATAGCTCTAAGAACATACTAAACAAGGTCTTGGGAAGGATAAATTAGAAGAAACACTTAGAGAGGGACACTCATCCTCAGCCCTTCTTTAAAGAGCAACATATCCCATTACATAACTAGACATGATTGCCTTGGAGATTGATGAGATAATAGAAGATGCACTCAAGGTCCTTACTGAAGCATATGAATCTGATGTAGAGGAATAATAGGTTGAAGAATATTAGGCCCAAATAGAGAAGGTTGAGAAAGAAAATGGGAAATAAGTAACCTTGGATCTAGTCCCAGTGGCACCATTGAAGAATATAAATGCATAATTGGCATGGTCCTAGCTAGATAAAATAAGCCAAAGTTGAATTTCACTCACCCCATGAGTGAATTCAACTTGTTTAATGATGAATACCCCATCCATGGACTAATCATCCCTGATTGGTTCATCTATGGGAAAATACAAAAAATCCCCACTTGGCACCACTCATGGGCCCTAACCAAGACTGTTAATATTGATGTGCATGATGATATCAAGCCATGGATACAAGCTTTGATGAAATAGGAAGAAGAATCATTTCCATTGGAGGGTCAAGTAGTAAGCAAATGGATGCTCATAAAACCTCATGCAACACTCATATGGAGGTTCTTGAGCCCCAAAAATTCTTAGATTCATCCACCATAGTGCAATTCAACCCTAAGATAATAGACTTAGAAAGAGTAAGCACCAAGAAAACCATGGTTGGAGGTGAGGAATTCACCTTTCAAAAGATTAAGCCATTTATATGCCTAACTCCTTTTGGAGGATAACATCCTAGTGAACTTCTTATCTATGAGGAAGATATTGAAATCCTAGCTAAGGCTCACTCAACCTAGATCAAATCAAGAATTTAGCACATGAAACAAAAAATATATATCCTAGAGAATTTAGAGACCTAAATGGTGCTATCTATCCTAGACGTAATGATCAAGATGCTAGATGATTCCTTCTATGACATGTTTGATGCCTTGAAATCAATGAAGTTAAGGTAAAGTTCATTGGCACAATAGAATATAGTGGCCAAGGGTCTAATATCCCAATGGAAAACTTGAGAGGATAAAATCATAGAGCTTGTTAGCATACAGGTTGAAAGTTAGATTCTTGGTTTCAAAACCATTAGTCTGGGACATCTAAATGTAATTCTTAGAATAGTTGTTTATAAGGTCCAAGGTTTGAATTCTTGGTCTAAAGATATAGAGAGACTCATAAAAAATTATGAGGAACTAATTAAAAAAATTTAAAATCTCCTTGGCACCATGATCACCAACCCCACAAAAATAAGTTCCCTTGGCATCATAGTAGATGATGAGTTCAAATGCAAGGCTACTTTGGTGACACAAAAAATCAAAGGAAAGAGTTAGGGAAAATCTAGGGTAGACAATAGTAGAATCTTGGACATGATCTTTAATTCAGGATAAAGGATAACTAAGGCTATAAGCATCAAGGAGGCATTGGCAAAGAATGATAGGAAATTGAATGATCTAGCTAACAAAGATGAAGAATATCTCCTAAAACTTGTTTTTGGCTTGGAGCTAGTCAGTGAGCAACACCAAAGAGCCATGAAGATCCTTCAAGATCAATAAGATATCCCTTTAGAAATGGACCTACCAGTTAATTAATATACTTTTTTCTAAAAACATTGTAATATTTGAAAGAGGATTTTTATTTTGTAAAGGCATATGCTATTTTGTCAACATATTTTCCTCTAAGTCAATCCATTTTAGAAAAGAAAGTGTATTATAGAACTTTTTAGAAAAAGGATAGTTGTCCTTACTTCTTGTACATTTGTATCTTGTAACTGACTGGTATTTTACCTGGTCCTCCTATAAAAGGTAGTACTACCATTTTGTAAAGGGAGAGATTTTTGAGAAAAATTTATATACTTTGAATGGTTAATATAATCAATGAATTCTATAAAGATTTTCCAAGTTCTTTTGTGTTAATTATTATATGGATTTTATCTCAATGACTAGTCCTAAGTCTTAAATTTGAATGGTTTCTATGAATTCTAAGTTGCATCTTTAATTACAAGGTTGCTAATTTATGATTATGCTAGATTAGTTGAATGATCTTGAATTTACTTCATTTTATTTGCTCTACATTAATATTTCCAAATGATATTTGAGTGTGGTAGTAAATTTAGTTCTTACTTGTACTTCTTTATATCATTCCTAGAGGTTTGCTTGGTGTGTAGGGAGATCTGAGATTATGCTATTTTGTACTATATACTAGTTAAATGCATGATCTATTATAATTGAAACTTTGTCATAATGTTTGGGGATAAGATCATCAATCATTATTCTCTTTATACCTTACCCTTCTTTTTTTATTCATTTTAACTAGATCACTCTAGTTTAGATTTCATTATAAATAACCATTTAGACTAGTCTATAGTTTAAACTTTGATCATAATTCATCATCAATAACATAAATACTTACACTTTTCAAAGATTTAGACCATGGTGGCTCCCAATCATCAATTAATATAAATTTTGTGGAATATTTAAACATTCCTCTACCACTATTTCATCACAAGTGACATAAATTTCCAAAACCTGATACTCATGCTTTGAATTCATATAATTCTAAAATGAGAAGTGTTCTTTGAAGCATCTATGATACATTTAGAGGTATCAATATGAACAACTTATATTGGCACTAGAAGGAGGGCCAATCTTTGTGAATTGGTTAAATCATTACTAATCCCAATGCATTTTGATCAAATATTGATGTTATTTTTTCACCTTTACATATTTCTTTGCTGAAAAGTGTAAAGATAATTGATCTTCATGGTACTTGACTCATCTTGGTGCTTCCTTTAGACAAATATCATAGTTATTTGAAATTTGATGCTTAATTTTGGTAAATATATATTAAGATCTAAGAATCTATATTATTTGAGGTTATAATAGCTTGTGTTTATTAAAGGTTGATAAATCTTTCACAAATTTTAGTTTATTTAAACTTAAAAGTGTAAATATTGATCATATTTTCATAATTGGATGCATCTTTGAGCTAATTTAGTCAAATGTTGACATCTATTTTTTTAAATATAAATCTATCTAAAATTAGCTTAATGTGTAGGATTAATCCTTGCTATTTATAAAGATTAAATTGACACATCATATTTCAAATAGGATCCTCAATCTTCAAGCTTGAATTCCCAAGGATTCAAAAAAGAACACATTTAGAGACAAGGCAACATTTTCTTATGTTAGAATTCCATAGAAGAACCAAGCGAGATAAAGGAAGGTGTAGACATTCAATTTTTTTTCCAAACTCACCTCTTCAAGGTACCCCTACCTTAAACCTTCATCCATGTACGGCTTGGTTGGGAGAATTATCAATCAACATGGCAGGTGTGGTACATGATCTCCCATGTAATCCTAAAAAATACTTTCCAACATTTATTCCAACTAGTATTATAACTATTGAAGGTCATATTAAATATTTCAAAACTCATTTAAGGTTCATAAATGTCACATATAAAGATGTATCATGTAGATTATTACCCTTTACTTTTAAATATGCTACATATGAATGCTTTTTTAATTTACAAACAATTACATTAATAGATGTGATGATTTCACTAATATTTTCATACATTAGTTTGGCAAAATTATTAGTCCTTGTCTCTTATACCATCAGTTCACCACCATCAGGAGGGATGTAAGCAAGCCCAATAGGTCCTTTAATGATGGGTTTCAAAAAATGTATAGTAGGAATACAGACCCTTATAAACCTAATGATGCTTTATCTCTAAAAATATACAAGGATGTAGTAGATCTTATGACTTATGTATTTTTGAAAAGATCTCTTCCAGCTATAACTTAATTAGTCAGGGATTATTCTAAACCAATGATTATTAGTGATCAAATGCATCCCCAAGGACAAATGACCTACTATGTTCCAAATATCAATCAACATTTACCCATTTTGAACATCTTCCCCAACAACAATTAGAATATTCCAACCTTGAATCAACTCCCAAATCTGAATCAATTGCCTTTGAGTCATGTTGACCCTAATCAAAACCTAGGGTTCTTAAGCCATCCTAATGCTAATGGATTTAATGAAAATGATCAAAGAACTTTAGTACCAACTACTGGTACAAAAAATAAATAATTTCACAAGTCTAAAACTCATAGGAATGAGAATAAGTCTATTCTCAAAATGGTCCAAAAGTTAAGCATTGATCTCCTTCAGCTAAAAAATAAGTTGGCAATACAAGAGAGAGATATGGTAGGAAATTCTAATTCCAAAGATTTAATAGGCCTAATAATAGGTTTCAAAATTATATTTTCCATAAAAATAAGGATAGTGAACCATCTTCTAGAAAGAAAACCACAAATATTAATGTTACTAACATCACTTTCCCTGATTATTATAGAGTGCATTGTATAGGCAAACATGGTGATATTGATTGCATTGAGTTTTGTAAGGCTTTTGAAGATTTACAAGAAGAATTAGATAGATTTGAAGTGGTCCCTAATAAGGATAGTGGTGTAGGTACCTTAGGATCCAAATCATCTGATCCAATCAACATGGTAGAAGAATTCAAATTTTATTTTCAAGAGGACAACAAACCTGATGATGTCCCTAAGGAGATCCAGACCTTCCAACAATTCTTGAAGAAAATTTATCCTTTGAGGAATAAAGAGTGGAGGAATCCTTTAAATACCTCAACACCTTTAAATAACTTTGGAACTGCTCTAGACACTTCTTCAAGCAATGATCTAGAACTACCCAAAGGGAGTACCTTTAAGCATAATCTTGATGTTCCTATTTTTTCAAATGAGAGTGGTTATAATATTGTTGAAGACATGAAGAAGATAAATTCTAACATCATATTTCATGAATTAATGTATATCATAGAACAAAGGGAACTCCTATTGGAATCATTGTCAAAAAAATCTAACCACCCAAAGCTAACAATTTTAATGTAACTTTGCATAAAGCTAAGGAAAAATATCCTCCTCTCCGTCTCATAGTTAGGATGTTTGATAAGAATTTTCATTAATTATTTATTAGATTCTAGTGAATCCACCAATATCATGCCAATAGGTATTTGCAAAAAACTTGGCTTGACACCTATTAAGTCTGAGAGGGTTATCACCCAACTTTCCAAATCCAGGGTCAGGGTGGTTAGAGAATTATTAAATGTCTACATGCAATTGGTCTCTAAGCCTAAAGTATAACAATTTATTGATATCCAAGTCTTCAACATCCTTGGTGTATATGGACTGCTTTTAGGTATAGAGTGGATAAAGGCTTTGAATGCACATGTGTCCATAGATTATTCACACCTATGGATGCCTTGGAAGGGAGTTCCCAACTAGATAAGAGTTGAAAGGGAGCCAATAATGATACACATGATCATTGAGTATAATGTTATGAATGAAAATGTCAGCATCATCAACTCTAATTTGGAAGTTTTTAGCTTGGAAATTGAAAAGGTATGTGATCCTAAGAGTACTCATGTTATGCCTGGGTTATAGAAGCTACATTTTGATGGTGCTAGGTGTAAGTCTAGGTCTAGGGTCAATATTATCCTAATTGATCCTACTGGTAAGAAATATCATGAATCATATAATCTCTAGTTTCTATTCACCAATAACCTTGTTGAATATGATGCCCTCACACTAGGTTTGTAATTTGCTATTAAAAAAAAAGTCAAAAAACTAATAGTCTATGGTAATTTAGAGCTTGTAGTCAACCAAGTAAAGAGTAAATATCAATGAAAACTGTCATACCTTAGGAGGTATAAATTTAGGGTATGGAATATAATTGAGTCTTTTGATGCCTTTAACATTGATTCCATCCCTAGAGAGGAGAATAATTAGATGATGAGCTAGCCTCTACTATAGCCAACCTCATGCCTAACCAAGACTCACCGAACTTCAATATTGAGTTGATACCTTATCCTTTGGTCCCAAATAATGTGAATCATTTTCAAGTCTTTAGTGATGATCAACAGATCTTGGATGTCATGGCTAATTTAAGATCATTTAAAAATCTTATCATTGATGAGGCTAAAGAAATTACTTGTGGAGAAGGCAAATTTGATGGCAGATTTATTCAGTTGAATGAGAATAATATTCCCAAAGGCATGATTAATTTAGAGAGATTATTTTATCAAGACAAACTAGTAGAGACCCATAATATTCCCAAAGTAAATTGGAAATATTACAATGTAGTTTATTTTGACCCTCAAGATCAACCTCAACTGGTCAATGTTGGAAAAACTTTCACAAGTGATAAAAATAAGAGAGCCAAAGAACTAATAATAAAATACAAAGATGTCATAGCCTAGTCTTATGATGACTTAAAGCTATTTTACCCAAGATTCATCACTCATACTATCCCTCTCCGAGAAAATTACAAACCCTTCAGCTAGAAACAAAGGCATGTGAATTGAGTCCTAGAACCTATGATCTTCAAATAAGTCAAGAGATTGTTGGATGCTAGAATTGTGTTCCCCATTTAGCACTCTACATGGGTGGTTAATCTAGTTCCTATTAGGAAGAATAATTGTGAAATTAGACTTTTCATTGATTTTGTATATCTAAATAGAGCATCTAAAAAGGATGATTATCCTCTTCCCTCTCTTGACTAGGTAATACAAATTGTTTTAGGTTCAGCCATGATGTCTTTCCTTAATGATTTTTCAAACTATAAATAGATGTTAGTAGACAAGGAAGATAGGATGAAGATGAAATTCACAAATAAGTAGACCACCTTTGCATACAAGATAATTCCGTTTGGATTAATAAACACTAGATCTACTTTTCAAAGGGCCATGGACCATGCCTTCTAGGGTCTGATTGGTAAGTGTATCATTATATACAAGGATGATCTAACCATTTCTTATAAAAATAGGGAAGATCACTTTATGAATTTACAACAAGTATTTGAGAGATTTAGAAGATATAGAATCTCCCTCAACCCCCAAAAAACATCTTTTGTGTTACTAAAGGCAAATTGTTAGGCCACATTATAAATAAAGATGGGATCTCCATAGATCATGAAAGAGTGGAAGATATATCTAAGATAAAGCCTCCAAATAGTATAAAGGAGTTAAAATCATTCTTTGGAAAAATAATTTTTGTAATAAAATTCATTTTTGGTTTTGTAAAAATTGTCAAACCATTGAATGATATGCTGAAGAAAGATGCTAATGTCACTTGGAATGAGGAATCCAGGAAGGAATTCAATGACATCATAGAAGCAATTATCCAAGATCCATTCTTGATAAGTCTTGTCTTTTAAAAGGACTTATATCTATATTCTTTTTCATCTAACCATATTATGGTTGTAGTTTTAACTCAAAATATTGGTGGGTGTGATCACCCAATAACTTTCATGACTACTAACTTTAAGAATGTTGAGTTGAATTATTCATTAATTGATAAATAAGCATGTGAATTGGTTAAATTAGTGAATAAATTTAGGAACTATATCCTTATAAATAAGGCACATGTTATTTTTATTTGTCCCTACCATAAAACTCAGGTTGAGCCAGAATGAACTTGGAGGATATAAAGGTAAATGGATGTCAGTTTTACAAAAATATGACATAGAAATGAAAAATACAAAACTAGTAAGGTGCCAATGCTTAATCCAAATTATTATTAATTCCATCCCTAAAATAAGTATCATACATGTTGATCAACATATTTTTTAACCTAATGAGTGGTATGATTCCATTATCCACTTTTTAATTAATGGTACTTGTCCTGTAGGACTAACCAAGGAGAAAAAGAGGTCCCCATGGCTCAAGGCAGCCCATTATCTGATCAAAGATGGGTTTGGTGTAGAAATAACTTTGAAGGTATCTACATGAGATGTGTCTCAAAATAAAAAGCTACCTAGATCATGAGAACCTTCCATGAGAAGTTAGGAAATGGGCACCCATCTAGAAGAATAACAACTTACAAGATCCTCAAAGTTGTCTACTATTTTCCAAATATTTTTAAAGATGCTCATAATCATGTGAAGGAGTGTTACTTATATCAAATATTTATCACCAAAGAACTAAATGCAACCATGCCTCTACAACCATTAATGGTTGATAAACCCTTTGCACAATAGGGGTTAGAATTTGTAGGGGTAATCAACCCCAATTCATAATAAGGTCACAAGTATGTCTTGAATACCATAGATTATTTCACAAGGTAGACTAAAGTTGTAGCCACAAAATAATTTAAGACTAAAGAAGTGATTAGTTTCTTGGAGGAGAACATATGTACTATATTTGGAACTTTAGTCTCTTTGGTGTATGAAAATGGATCTATGTTTATATCCATAGAGATGATAGAATGGGCGTATGATAATGGAATTTTTCTTAAGTTTTCATTGAACCATTATCCTTAAGGAAATGGAGTGTCTTATTCTACCAATAAGAACTTAATGAAAGTAATTAAAAGGTCTGCTACAAACAAACCCAATACTTGGCATAAGCTTCTCAAGTATGTCTTATGGGTAGATAGGATAAGTATCAAACAAGACTTAAAGGCATCACCATTTATATTAGTGTATGGATAAGAGCCTATCTTCCCTATCACCCTCAAGCTACCTATGTATAAATTCATGCAAAAAATATATGGAATAAAACTAGGAGCTTGCCAATTTGAGATTGCTATATATCATCTAAATGAAAGATGCATAGGAAGAAGCCTTTGATAAATCTAGTAGGAACCAAACTATGGTGAAGATGTGGCTTGATAAAAGGTCAAAGTTGAAAGTGTTAATGAAGGAAGACTTGGTCCTCCTTTGGGATAAATCATCTAAATCCAAGGGAAAACATGGCAAATTCACACCCCTATGGACTGGCCCTTATCAGATTGCAAAGACACTTGGAAACAATACCTTCAAGCTGAGAGACCTTCAAGGAGTAGAATTAACATTTCCCACTAATGGAAAATATCTCAAGCATTACTTTTCTACTACTCCACTAAGGGTATTCATGGAATAAACTTGTAAGATTGGTTAGAGCTAGTATAGGTATGTTTGTTAGTTTCTTTCTATTTTTTTCCTTCATGTCCCTTGTTTTTACATAAACATGTATATATATATATATATATATATATATATATATATATATATATATATATATGTTTACTCCCCTTTTGCTTCCTACTTTGTTATTTATTGTTATGTGTTTGTTTCTTATTAGTTTGTTCCTTGCTTCCAATAAGTCTTTTTGGATAACCCTCCACTCAAAGATCATTTAGTTTGCTTAAAATATCTTGTATTATAGAAATATAGGTATGAACCTCATCAACATGTTGACCATGGATTTTAAATATTAGCTTGATGTTCTAATTTAAAGGAACTAGCAAGGACTAATGAATAGGTTAACTATTTTATGAGAAATTAAACATTATTCTAGTCTAATTTTGGTCTTAAGAGGTGTTTCACATGTGAAACAAAAGCTTGAGATAATAGGGCAGAATCATGCTTACACTTAACAAAAATCCTTACCTAGGATATAGATCATAGCCATAGGTGACTACCTAAAGATCAAACACTTGACCAAATCCTTCAACTTAGCTACCTAGGTTCTCAACCTTTGCTAAAAAACCTAAAAGATCTAAAAATACAAAAAACAAGAACTTATTACAAAATTAAAAGCATTTCAAGCGAAGGTGATTATGGTAACATCTACCAAGCCTATGAATGCTTGGATGGTAGTGTGGCAAGTCCATGAGTAGAGCTAAAGGTATCTATGTTGGGGATATAGATGCCTAACTAGAAGTATAGCAATGCCTAAGCCTTCCTTAAAATAGAATCATGGTCCTTAATGGATATCCAAATATGATCTAAGTTAATGTTAATGATTAAAGGCATAAAACTTGGAAGTTATCCCTTGAATCCCATGGAAAATAGTAATTAGAATAAAAACACACACACAACATGGTTATGTCTGAATGTTTGACCCTAATTCTACATGTGCAAAGCTTGTTTTAGCCATGAATTGATCTTGGTGATGGCATAGATCAAGTGAAATAGGTAGATTAGTCACTTGTCAAACCAAAGCCTCTGAGTTCTAACATATCACTATGTATCCCTTATAAGTCACCATTTTTTGAGGTCAACATACCCCATATTTTCTAAAATTTGGACCCTTGAGATATTTTTAACTTTAGCACTGAGATCTTGATGTTATACTCTTTATTATGATTTGAAGATTATCCATGGCTGATAAAATTAGCCCATTTATTCATGGTTTTATTTAAAAATTGCCTAATGATGCTAATAGTTGATCCTCATGTCTTAAGATTGTAGGTTTGAAGGAGCTCCCTTCAATATATCATTATGATATTTTCACATATTAGCTCTATCCACGTTTTGAAGGCTTTTGATCTAAAGATTATCATGGTTGGATTCATGAAATAAAACCCTCACTTTAGCAAACCCTAGTTCAAATTGAAATATTGGTAGGAACTTATTTTTTAGGAATATTTTTAATTTACTTTGGAATTAAGCCCCAATTTTCATGTTAAGGCTAGGTCATGTTTTTTAACATGACCAAACCTTAGCCTAAAAATTATGCTTAGTCCCTTTTATTTTTACCCCTTTGTTCCTTATATTTCTAACATGGTCTAATGTTATGCTAGTAAGGTCATTTTATTTTATCATGGTCCCCTTTCTTAAAAAAATTAGCCTCAAGTTTTAACCCTAAGGCCCCATTCATATTTATCAATGCAAATGAGACCCTAATATTAAAGCTTTAGAGTAAGTCTCTATCTAATCAAGTCCTAACTTAAATGCCTTGATTATTTATAGTTCTGATGGTATCTGATTCATCAAGAGTGGATGATCTAACATAGTGAAGAAATCCTAATGAGCTTGAGCATTTGTTCCTTTAAACTAATCATGTGTGAGCATCCAAATCATGATCAATGACTCTCACCAAATTGTGACTCTTGATTGGATAAAGTGAATACAACAATAAAAAGTCAAAACATTAAAAATCCCCATAGGGTCACCATATGACACTCCCACATTCAAATATCGATAAGAAAGGGTATCACACATTAAAGTGAACCAACAACACATAACTACTCAGATCATGATCGACAACTCTCACCTCATCATAGATCTTGATCAAATGGAGTAAATTAAATCCAAAATATATGGAATATAAGAACTTTATGATCTTATATTTGAAATCCTCATGAACATCATTTAATTCCCATGAGGTCATCATTGACATCCATGAGGCCATCAAATTCAATCTCTTCAAATATTTTACTTAGACTAAGGGGCATGTTTTATATCATTCGAGGGGTCCTTTGATATCATGCTTTGAAACTTAGCATAGAATATTTCAACTTAAGTCTCTGGCATGCTTATTAACATGAAATAAACTTAGATTAATATATTTTATCTCAATTTCCTTTCTATGAACATGCATTTATTAAATTTCAAGTATCTTTTAGGATCAATGGTTCACACTTCATCGAGATGGAATGATCTAATGGTGCAAAATTATCGATGACTATTCAATAGAAATCTAAGAACCAATAGGCTTGACACATTGTAGATGAATATTTAATATATGACTGATGTAAAATATATATATCATAAATCCCATGAAGGTGACAAGTAGCACAACCAGCGAGCTTGATGTAAAGATGCCAAGTAACATGCAAGATCTTGAATCATGATCAAATACCCACATTGATCTTTAGACAATGATCTAGAAACATGACTAAAAAGGGATTTTTTTTGAAAAAAGTCTAGTGATTTGAAGTAATTTATGAAAAATTCCATGAAAGTTTCTATTTAGATGCCAAATAAGCACCATGTAAGCATAAAATAACAAAATAGAAAACTTTGTGAACTCAAAAGGGAAAATGTATAAAGGTAAAGGTCAAAATCAAATATGAGGCATGAATGAACCTAATTCTAAGTAATCCATCACTATTAAAGCTTTAGGAGAGCCCCAAAATTTCATAAAATACCCTAATTTGAATTCAGATTGATCATAGCTAAGTTAAAAGGAGTTTAATTATAATTTCAGAAAAAAGAATTAACTTAGAGACCATTTGGAATCTGATTGTGAGTAATTTACAAGTCTAGTGGCCATGGAAGCTCAAAGACAACAATAAAAGGATGAGATATAGTTGCATTTATCCATAGATAATGAGGGAATGGTTTTTAAAGATATAAACCTAGACATCACAACATTGAACATAGGCAATAAGAACTATTCTGAGCTCTTTCAGACCATTGAGGAGATAAAAACCATCACGAAAGAAGAATAAAAGATTTCCACCATCAACTAGAGGTATTATGACCTAGTTGTAGTCTAAATTAATATCCTCCACCATGCTACTTATAAACCTAAGGTACTCCATTGTATTGATATCCTTTCTCCCATTTTTAAATATTATAGAACTGAACAAGACTAGATAATTAATGAAGGAAGCTCTAGGAGAATTGCATACATTTACCCATTAGCTTTTGAAATATATTAAAAACTAGGAAAACCCTAGGTGGATTTACTCATCATTAAATAATGGATTAGAAATAATGATTTGGATACCATCCTTAGGCCATGGCTACTCTAAGGGAATGATGTAATCTGGGATATTGTAAGAAGAATCCTAGTTGCCTAATTTAGATAGGGGATTAGGGTAATTATGAATCTATTGAATATAGTATTTAGAGCCTCATCTACCACCTATGTTAATATATTTAGGTATCTTATGTATACTTCATGGTATAAAAGGATCTCACTCCCCCAATTAGAGAGATGATAAACATCCATCTAGAATGATAATTCACAATAATTAATAAGAAAAATGGTAATAATTCTTCATGATGTCCTATCTACTGGATGCCTTATTAGATTTAATTAGGATCCCTTATATCAAAAATTGTTCACTTGAGGGAAAATTTATGGTCTCCTACCATTATTCCAAACTATACATTTTCAAATATAGACACAACATGCAGTTCATTTGTGGTTATGTTTACCTTGCTTTAGTAAAATCCATCACAGGCATCTCCATGCCCAGGATTAGCCCTCTAATCATGAAATATATAGAGATAATGGGAGATATCTAGTTGTATCAAGATTGTATAGTGATCAAAATTGAGGGAATTTTGATTCAACCTTACAAGTTGCCCATCTATGTTCCCACCAAACTATCAAAGTAAGAAATGGCATATCAACTCCTTCATGGCATTGATGGAGTGTGTAAGGAGAAAAAGAAAGGTCTCTTCCATCCCTTTCCTTTGACAATTGGCATAACTATATTAAAATATTGGAAACATGTAGACACTATTTCTAAACATAGGGGCTCCTTTAGATTTTAATTAGATGACTTAAGGTAGAGGGACCCTAATGCCAAGGTCACCAATCATTTGAAAAGCAAGCAACTACCAAAGATAATTTATGAACATTAACTTGGTCACTATGAAAATTTTCACATCAAGGCCAATAGTTTTGAGGAGGTATTGGCTAGTTTCAAGAAACATAATGTTAGACTTGAACATAGACTAAAAAGTAATGAGAAGCCACCATGTGACATATGGAAAATGGGACCTCTACAATACCATTTGTTACCTGGACCTTTTAGACCCCATCAAGAAAAACCACATATGGAAGTGCCATAGCTCAATCACATATTTCATAAGGTCCTAGGAAGTATAAATTATAAGAAAGACCTAGTGAGTGACCCTCATCTTTAGCCCTTCCTCAAAGACCAACATCTCCTATTAAGTACTTGGCCATGATTACCTTGGAGCCTAATGAGATAATGGAATATTCCCTTAAGGTCCTTGCTAAATCATATGGATCTAATGAAGATGAGGAATAGGATGAAGAATCCTAGGCCCACATAGAGGAGGTTGAGAAAGAAAAAGGGAAAGAAGTTAACCTGGATCTAGTCCTAATGGCACCATTGAAGAAGAGAAAGGTAGAATTGACAATGGTCTTAGCTAGATAAAAGAAGCCAAAGTTGAATTTCACTCACCCCATGAGTGAAGTCAACTTTTTTAGTGATGAATACCCCATGCATGAACCAATCATCCTTGATTGGTTCATCTATGTGAAAATGTAGAAAATACCCACCTGGCACCACTCATGGGCCTTGACCAAGACTGTTAATATTTATGTGCATGATGATATCAAGCCATATATATAGGATTTGATGAAAGAGGAAGAAGAAAGAAGAATAATATCCATTTGGGGGTAAGTTAACAAGCAAATAGATACTCTTGGAGGCTCATGAAACACTTAGATGCAGGTTTTCAAGCCCCTAGAATTCACATGGTCATCCACCAGAGTGAAATTCAACCCTAATAAAACATGCTTAGGAAGATTAAACACCAAGAAAACCATGTATGGAGGTGAATAATTCACCTTTCAAAATATTGATCCACTTGTAAGCCTAACTCTTGTTGGAGGATAATATCCTAGTGAGCTTCCCATCCATGAGGAAGATATTGAAATCCTAACTAAGGCTCACTGAGCATAGATCAAAGTAGGAATTTAGGGAATGAAGCAAAATATATATATCTTGGAGAAGGAAAAATAGAATATGGAGACCCACACAATGTTATCTATCCTAGAAGCAATGATCAAGATGTTAGATGAATACTTCTATGACATGTTTAATGCATTGAAATAAATGAAGATGAGTACAAGTGTATTGACACAATAGAATATAGTGGACAAGGGTCTAATGTCCCAATGGAAAAATTTAGAGGATAAAATAGTAGAGTTTGTCAGCATACAGGTTGAAGGTCAGATCCCTAGTTTCAAAACCATTAGTTTGGGACATCTGAATTCAATTCTTAGAATAGTTGTTGACAAAGTCTAAGGTTTGAATGCTTGGTCCAAAGATTAAGAAAGACTCTTGAAAAATTATGAGGAACTAATTGAAATAATTTAAAATCTCCTTGGCACCATGATCACCAACCCACAAAAATAAGTGCCCTCAGCATCATAGTAGATGATGATTTCAAATGCAAGGCTACTCTAGTGACACAAGAAATCAAAGGAAATATCTAGGGAAAATTTGGGGTAAATAATAGTAGAATCTTGGACATGATCTTTAATGCAGGAGAAATTATAACTGAGGCTAGAAGAATCAAGGAGGCATTGGCTAGGAATGATAAGGAATTGAATGATCTAGTTGACAAAGAAGAGTGTCTCCTAAACCTATTGTTGACTTGGAGCTAGTCAGTGAACAACACCAAAGAGCCATGAAAATCCTTCAAGATCAATAAGATAGCCCTTCAACAATGGGCTCACTATTTAATTAATATTCTTTTTTGTAAAAACATTTTAATATTTGAAAGAGGAATATTCTTTTGTAAAGGTATATGTTAGTTTGTTATCATATTTGCCTCTAAGTTAGTCCATTTTATAAAAACAAGTGTATTCTAAAACTTTGTAAAAAAAGGATAGATGTCCTTACTTCTTGTACATTTGTATCTTGTAACTAACCGGTATACTACTTGGTCCTCCTATAAAAGGTAGTACTACCATTT
Organism: Torreya grandis; assembly: GCA_037957365.1. Classification (NCBI taxonomy): domain Eukaryota; kingdom Viridiplantae; phylum Streptophyta; class Pinopsida; order Cupressales; family Taxaceae; genus Torreya; species Torreya grandis. The sequence continues at coordinate 523,194 of JARHVA010005439.1, forward strand.
ATTAAATGGAGAGATTTTTGAGCAAGATTTGTGTACTTTGAGTAGTGAATACAATCAAGAAGTTCTATAAATATTATCCAAGTTTGTTTGTGTCAATTGTTATATGGATTTTCTCTAAATTTCTAGTCCTAAGTCTTAATTTTGAATGGTTTCTATGAATTTTGAGCTGCATCTTTAATTATAGGGTTGTTAATTTGTGCTTATGCTAGATTAGTTGAATGATCATGAATTTTCTTCATTTTATTTTCTCTACATTAGGATGTTAAAATGTTATTTGAGTGTGGTAGCACTTATTTAAAGTAAATTTATTTCTTACTTATACTTCTTTATATCATCCTTAGAGGTTTTCCTGGTGTGTACTAAGATCTAAACTTATGTTATTTTGTACTAAATAGTAATTAAATGCATACTTAGTTTTAATTAAAACTTTTTCATAATGTTGGGGTTAAGACCAACAATCACTTATTCTCTTTTTGCCTTACCCTTCTCTTTTGCTTCTTTTTTAACCAAATCACGCTAGTTTAAATTTCATTATAAATAACCATTTATACTAGTCTATAGTTTAAAATTTGATCATGATTCACCAATAATAACATAGATACTTCCACTTTACAAATATTTAGACCATGGTGGCTCCCAACTATCAATTAATATAAAATTTGTGGAATAGTTAAACATTGTTCTACTGCTATTTCATCATTGGTGACATAAGTTGCCAAAACCTACTACTCATGCTTTGAATTCCCATAATTATAAAATGAGAAGTGTTCTTTAAACACTAAGAGCACCTATGATACATCTAGATGCATCAAAAAGACCAAAAGGAATAGCATCCCCATGGTTAGGATAGTAGTCAAACTATTTATCTAGATACCCATACTCTTGAGGAGTAGGAAGGGTATTAAATGTTAAAAATGATACTCTCCTATTATAGAGTCCAAAGAAGCCTTATCAATGGTTTTCAATGAAGGGATTGTCAAACTAGTTGATATTTCTTTGGATTAAGGTGATGGGGTTGTATTTTTTAGAGGGATTAAAATGTCACTAGGTCAAAAGGTTAGGTTGCATATTTTAAATCGAAGAAATCAATGGGGATGATGTGGACTTGGACCTTGTGTTCATATTTGGTTCATCGGTGTAAGGTGGATGGAATACATTACATAAAACATATCCAAGGACACCCTAAAAAGATATTATATTGGAATTATCCTTTTATAACATAAAACAACTGGTGAGGGATACAATAACCTACTTGTATGGGGGGAACAATGGTTCCTAGTGTTAGAGCCACTATATCATTAAAAGCTCATAAGATGACTGGTGATTGAGCTAGAATTGTTTATGTAAGTTGAAGTTATTTAAATTTATATAAGAAGATAATGTTAATGATACCCCCATTGTCAATCATAACTCTTTTAATCTAAGTTTGAATAATTTGTGTGATGATAAATAGGGAAGGGTCTTGGTCTTTTAATGGTAATGGAACTATCTTGAAATCATTAAAATTGATAGATGAAGCCAACTACAAAGATCCAATGAGCATTATCATAGGTTAGGTTTTGTCAGGTTGGACTTTTATGGGCTGAAATGCTTCTATCATTGCTTGATGATACTAAGGGAATTATCAATTAGTTCATACATGGACATTTTGATTGGAGTTTGGTGGAGTTACTTCAAAAATAATATTTGTATAATTTATGATTAATTATTCTTTTGCATTCCCCAAAATAGGGTTTTTTAGCTTGACAATAGAGGATCTATAGGTTTTTATGGTTGGAACAGGGGCTTTATCTATGGAACCATTGGCTTTATTTGGTTTTTAGGTTTTGGAGTTATATGATTGAGAACATGTGGCTATGTTTATTGTATCAATTTGAAATGGTGGGGGACTTATCAAAGTTACTAATTTATCTATTTTTAAACATCCCAAGGGTTGATTAAGAATCAAGTTAAGATTATTGATCATACTTTTTTATTATGTTTTTCATTTTTATTATAAAGTGTTTAGGGCATTTACTATATTAGTAATAAGGATGGTTGTAGTTTTAGTGTTTAGATAAAAGAGGAGATCATATTGTTCAATTAAGAGATCATCCTCATCTAAAATAATTAGAATCATTACTTTGAGAGCCTTGTAGCTTTTAGTTTCATATATAGGTATCCTTTTATAGGCATAAATTTTGTTTTCCATGTACCACACTAGTTTCTAGATATGGGGATTAACTAGTTTGATAGGAGGTAATGTGATAATAGAGGTTTGAATAAGTTGGTCAAGGATGGTGGCATAAGATCCTCACAAAGGATCTTGATATCATTTTTTTATCTTTTGGAATACCAATATTTGAGTCATGTTTGATTTGGTACTTTCCTTTTTTTTGTCGATGGTATGTGAAATTTTAATGGGTGGAAAGGTTTTTTTAGATAAGTATTAGGGATAATTAAAGTCCATAGGGTTAATACAAGCTTTTGGTATTGGTAGTATAGGTGAAGGATTTTGAGATAGCTTAGATCCTTTGATAGAAGTTTTTGTAATTAAGATTTAAATTTTAGAGGAAATATGGGGCCCTAGTATAGATGGTTTAGTTTTTCCTTGGGGCATGGCCATCTTTCCTTTTTTAACATAGTTAAAGATTGTGGGAGAATCTTTATGAGGATCCTTGATTTATCAAAGATCAAGTCTGACAGGTAGTTATTTAAAAGATTTATCCTTTGAAATACATAGGTATTTATCCCATGTGGTTGGAATAATTTTTTATCTTCCAATTTTTATGGATGACTTTTAGTGTGTTTTTATGAGCCTTCTTCTAGAGGATCTCATGTAATTAGACTTGGAAGAATCAAATGGATGGTATAAATAGGTTTAGTTGGTTAAGATGGTTTATAAGTATCACCTATAAGGAGATCCATTATTATTATTTATACAAAAGAGAATTTAAGTGTATTACCAACTTCCTTAGGTAAAAGTTGATCATAGATAGTATTTATTACATGCATGTCCTGATCTAGGGTACCTCCCATATTTTTTTGTATGGATTTATATGAGGACATATGGTTTGGGAATGTCTACTTAAATATGTTGATAGATTGATTTCAAGGAGCATTTTGATTATCCAATTATAACTCCCCTTAATTAATGAGTTTTTATACTAGGATTTTGAAATATCAACACCTATTAATTTTATGATTGGGCACATGATGGTAAGTGAAAAAATCACTTTCCTTATATCGACCCAGTTTTGGTTAGTAATAATTGATAGTTCTAATAAGAGAGACATCAATAATTATTGCATTCAATATTTTTTCTAAAATAGTAGCATAAGATTACCCTAAAGGCATGTTTTTCTTAGGTGGGAATGACTTTAAGTTTCTTTGTGGTTACAACTAGGAAAAGCTCCATTGGTTTATTTTGGATGGGGAAGCTGACTTTAAGACAACAACATCAACTATGTCCTTTGGATCAATTGGTTCCTTTAGAAGGATTTAGTTTAATTTTTTTTTCATTAATTAACTTTTCCATCTTTTAAAGATTAGATTTATAACTTACAAGCCATGGTAAAGGCTTCATCAAAAGTTTTGAATGATTGAACTTGTAGCATGGATGAGATATGTTTGGCACACAATCTTGAAAATAATTCAATCAGCTCAAGTTGAGTAAGGGAGAATGTTTGTTGATTTATAAGACCTTGCTATCTAACAACAAAGTCCACAATAAACTCATCTTCAAATTACATAATGGCATAGAGGTCAGTAATGGTTAATTTTATAGTGATACTAATTGAATTTTTTTCTAAAAATGTTTGAGCTAACTACCTAAGGGAGAATAGTGAGTGTTGAGGGATGGAACTATACCAATATAGAGATGGCCCTACGATCAACATCGATAACATCCTCAAAAGGAGGGCATCATTATGGGATATGAGTTAACATGCATGCCTAAATGACCTAAGATGTTGTTTGGGATCATCCTTATTTTAAAATTTTGTGAATTTAGGAAGTTCCCACTATGCAGGATATGCCTTGACTAGGATGATGAGGTTAATTGGTTCATTACATATCTATTCATATGTAAGCATGTTCTTCTTCCTAGAGGTAGAGGATTATATTTTTTTCATCATATCCATGATGATGTTAATGAGGTTTGGCTAGGAATTGTATTGATGGATACCTTCTAAAACATTTTTTACAAATGTTGATAGAGAGGGAACAAAGTTGGAAGTAGTTGTGAAAGGGGATAGCTAATGGAAGTAGTAATAGTAAATTAAGAAATAGATACATACTAAAAAAATAATAACGGTAATATTTATTATTAGGATGGGTTAAAGTAAGTACTCGTAAGGGGTTGTGATGGAATTTGGTAATAGGTAGTTAAAGGGATTTGTTTTTCAAGATTTTGACTTATAGGGATTTGTTGTGTGGATGTTGGAGGTTGTGTGGTATGTTGTGGGATTAAGGTTACATAGCTTTGGATAGGAGGGAGAGTCTTTAAGATGGATACTATGAAATTTTGAAGTGTGGGAGAGGGTGGTTGGTTGGATCTAGGTTACAGTGTAGTAACATCTTTCATGTAAATAATGGTTATGGCAGGGATACTAAACACTAAGGGTGGTTAGGTATCTAGAGGTTGTGTTGTGGTAGTTTTGTAACCTGAGGGTGGTGGTGGGTTAATGGATTAGGACAACATGGCCATGACATATCATTAAAATTTTTATAGCACATTCCATAGAAAGAGTGCGATGTTTGGCCATAAGGGGAAATATGGATCTATATGGATCACATTATAAGGTAATAGTTTAAGGTGATCAGATTGTTATTTAGTATATTAGCAAAATCAAGATCTAATGAGGGTAAAATTGAGGGAAACCATCCCAAATATAATCAAGAGAGATAAGGGTATCAAAACCATATTATATTCCATTGAAGAGGAGGATGAGTGTGGGTTATTTTTTATTTTAGTGAATGTTTTTGTATTAAAACCATGTAGTGCTTAAAGTAATAAAAAAAAGAATAAATGTTAAACACACACCTCTTTTTTGATTATCTCATTTTTAATGAGTAAAAATATACAATCTATATTAATGAACTTAAATATTTTCACCTTTTAAGAAATAAACATTATAATGTGAAAAGGTGATGGGTTAATGAAGGTCTTAAGAAATGGCAATCTAAGTTTGGTTTCAGTTTTGTTTAAAGATGAAGACCTTAATATACACAAAGGTATAGTGAGGCTTGATTTTGTGTTAGTGGTAGTACATGTATTGGTATTTCACTTACCCCCTCATTTAATGACCCTACAATAATAAGGGTGTTGGGTGATTAGCCTATATAATAATAGCTAATTATTTATACTCAACCAAAACATTGAGTTGGCTTTCCTCTTGGTGATGAAATCCAACTGGGTCTACTTAAGTGGGATTTATTTTGATTACAATTTTTATGATTATTGTGATTATTTAGTGTGTGGAAAAGAGTGTGACCAAATGATAAACTAATCCACCTACTTATACTATATGTGCTTCTAAAAATGTAAACTAGAAAAATATAATTTATTTAAAAAAGGAAAGTAATCTATTTTGTTTTACTTTTTTTATTTTTACCATTTTTATGAAATAAACAAATAAAAGAGTTTTACTAAATGAGATCAAATAAAAAAAACAAAAATAAAGAATCAATAATAGTGAGGCCCAGAAAGGGTCCCACCAGGTCTGCCAAAATGTTTAAATTATTTTTTATTCATTCTTATACAAATTAAAGTACCAAAATTTAAAGTAAGATACAGGGTTTTAGAATTACCTATGACTAGAAATATTGCACACAATAGACAACTTGAAAAAAAGAAGTTTAATAAGATATATGTGTGGGTTGCCTGGTACTAGACCAGTCCCAAGAAGTGTTACACTTCCTAATAAGGATTCAACCAACTTTTTAACATCCAAGTGGATAAAGATAATAGATGTAATTAAAATAAAACATGTAATGATACAAATAATAAAATAAATGAATTAATTTAATCTACATTTATTCCATAAAGTTTAGTAAAGTGAATGTTCCAATAATATTCAACTATGTATTCTTTGGCTTGTACTACTTATAGTTGATAAAAAAATAGATTTTAAGGTGGGGAGAATAAAATTACACAAAGTCCTAGTTAGAAGGAAATGTCACTTTAGTCAGGGAAGAGAAGATGTGGAACTATGGGCAGATCTTGAATATAAATCACATCATGAATAACTTTAGGTAGAGTCATATACAAATGCAACTCATATTTTAAGAAATAATTGATAAGGATTAATTTATAATGCTAACTAAAAATGGTTCAAGTTGTAGACAAAAAAGGGATTTTATCAGAGATCGATGTCGATCTATAAGATCGATGTCAAATTAGGGAATTGATGTCAATTTTGACAGTGTGGACAAGGCTCTGAAGACATGAACATAAAGGTGGGTTTATGGGATTTGAGATGGTTTTGGATGGTTTAAGATAATATAAAAATGCTAAAGGAGATAAAATTAGGCTTTAAAATAAAATGAAAAATATATAAAATTGTTAAAATAAATAACATGCTTACCTTTATAGCGCTTCCAATCTGTGGTGAATTACAAAGTTTGTGAGAGGATTCTTGATATTTGGATGAGTGTTGATGGATTAAAACTTGTATATTTTATAGCATATGATCAATTTTCTAACTGACATTCTAGATAAAATCCTTCAACATTATAGTGCAAGTTACGAGTGTAGAAATTTGGTCCTTTAACCTAGGTGGAATTGTGGTTAAATTGACATCAATTCAATAGAATGGACATGGATCAAGGGGATCAACAAAGATTTGAGGCTAAACATACCAATTTTTTTGAGTGGTTTCAAACATGAATTTAAACTAAGACTTAGTTTATTTAAATGAATTCAGGATAATGAGGGAGTTTTAAGTGGTTAAAATAACATACCTTTATTATGATTTGGGTTGATTTTACTAGATTTTATAGGAGGTAATTAGTTAAGTTAAATTACATAAGTGAAACTAATTAATAAAATTAATTATGTAGGGTAAGGGTAAACTGGTAATTGGATATTTACATGGGGTGAAATAGGGATGAACAAGAAAGGGTACCTAAGACCTAGACTAGCACAAATATTATTATGCAAAACCCTAGTTCCTAGACTGAGTGAGAATCATACATGTATTTAAATTTGTGAAATGATTCCCAAGGAGTGTATCAGACCTGTATGTAATGAAAAAATCTTATATTCAACTAAGGTCTACATCAATGCCAATGACTATTAATTATTTAACTTCCAAGATGACATCTCATTTGTTTCTCTAGGGTCAATAGGTTGTGCATCCCCATTACAAACATCAAGCTAGAATTTACTGAAGATACATGTACTATCCACCTCTCTAGAACATTCTAACTATGTATCTTTCAAATTTAGTATTTTTCCAAAAATATTTTTGATTGAATGCATATTTTTTGTATGGGGAGATGAAATGGTTCCTTATTGATCCAAAAATATTCCCTTTTATATATACCATCTATATGATAAATTAAACTTCTATATATTCTCACCCTTAATATATACTCATCAACACATTCAAAAAATATCATCCTTTCTATAAGTGATACGTGAAAGAGACAATAAAAGCACACATGAGATAATAATGGTACATGGTACTTAGGTAGTATGTGGAAATGATTTTCTTATAAATGACACCTGATTAGTGACAAGTCATTATATGTGGGTGTAATAACCCTATATCCTCGTAGTATTCTTGATTTTAAGATTTACATCTAGCAATAGTCTAATATAGGTAAAAAATGGAATGGGAAAAGGAAGCTTTCCTTATTTTCCCCAATTATTTTAGGTATGATGCTAAAAAGAATATTGTTAAAATTATATTAGGCTATAATTTCAATATTTTAATCATGATTGAATGACTCATAAATGTAAACTAGAGGCACTATTGACACCATTGGTGTGATTTTTTTGTTTATACAATTTGATTAGTTTTAAAAATTGGCTTAATTTTTAAAAAGGAACTTGATTCTAGTTTGAAAATGATTTTTTTAAATAAGTCAAAAAGTTATATATATATATATATATATATATATATATATATATATATATATATATATATATATATATATATAGATATATATATATATATGTGTGTGTGTGTGTGTGTGTGTGTGTGTGTGTGTGTGTGTGTGTGTGTATAATTACATTATGTTAATATTGTATATTCAAATAAAAATGTTATTTTTTTGAAATAAATCTTTAATAAAATAAAAAATATAAACTCATCTCATCATGTTTAATCTTTCCTTGTGGTTTTTGCTTCCAGGTGCAATGTACAAACTATGAAACATCAAATGGGTAAGTGCATGCATTTGTGGGACAATTTCATATAATTTTTCATTAAATTTTCAAAACACGTACATTTTATCTAATAGTATACATGTTATGTTTTATAGGCTTGGTAAACACCAATCCTAGAATGCATATATGTTATTAGCACATTAAAATATGTATGCATTTATTTGGCAATGTATAAAAATAAAAAAGAACTTACAAATCCTAATTTATCCATTTTTCTCTACATTTCCTTGTAGACCTCATGTATAGCACTAAAAATATACTATGTTCTCTTTCCAAGAAGAGACAACACACCACACTCACTTTAATTTTCTAATTAGGTCAACAAATCGATAATGTCATAGTAGAGGAAAGGTACGCAAGTTAAATACCTACCAATTTACATAAAAGTTATTAATTATTTTCGATTTTTGTTATTTTTTTTAAAACATTTATTTTTGTTTATACAACCCATTCAAGTAAAAGAAAATCCCTCCTAACCCTATTATCCCTCCTAAAATTCCATGGGGCTTCCATATAGTTAGGAGGATTTGGTTGCTCATATATTTGGAAAAAAATAGAAAATGAAGAGATAATTAACAGAATGAGGGAACCCAAACCCAAACCCATCATACTTCTATGGAAAATATCTTAGAGTTAGTAGAAGCCCAAATTAAATCAATAATTATTCAAATTGATAGATGGAAATCTTATATAGAGAGATTAGGTATTACTATGCTAAAAAATTTCATCCCATGGTGTGAATATTAAGAAAATAAAAAATTATAAAACATTGTCATTATTCATTGATCCATCAACAATACACCACCTCCATTTTATCATGAAAATGGTTCCCAATCAACTGGTGACTACACAATTTAAAAACAAATAAAATTTGGGACTGATGGTGGATGGTTTTTCATTACCCACCTTGTAAAAACCATGATGTTCCATTATTATTATTTGGAAACTCTATGGATATTCTTAATCATTTTGACTACTCAAAGTTTTAGAAATGATGAAAATGATTTATGTAGGATAGACTAGGTGTACATCATGTGCATAATTAGATTAAAATAATCCCTATCTAAAATCCACTTCAACTTGAGATCTTCTCTATAGTGAATGAGGCTATCGATATTGACACTTTACTAACATACTCATTTTTCATTTGAGTAATTTTTCCAACACTTATGGTGGAGAGGGTGTACATGGGGACACTCAAGATAGCGGACATGTATGATCACATCATTAAAAATCACGTGGGGATATATGTATTATAAATTCATACAAGGATGGTGGTGCATCTAAAGCATAGATGTTATGGCTATGACTGATGATTTTTTGGTACATACATTTGGTGTAGAGATGTCTATTTCACCTATGACTGTAATTATATTTTTTACATGTTAAATATATATATATATATATATATATATATATATATATATATATATATATATATATATATATATATATATAAGTTGATAATTAATTTAAATACGAAATTTATTAATAGATATATGTAATTTGCTATGTTGCAGGGGGATATGGTTCTATCATTTTCATAGCCAGATTGTGGCATTTCTACTAGTGCATATGTTTTTGTTACTTGAAAAATGTATACATATACAAACTTAAATTTTAATTAATATTATAATTCATGTACATGTGTGTGTGTGTGTGTGTGTGTGTGTGTGTGTGTGTGTGTGTGTGTGTGTGTGTGTGTGTGTGTGTGTGTGTGTGTGTGTGTGTGTGTATTCTTGATAAAAAACATATTTTTTTGTTTAATTTATGCCCAAAGTGGATAGTACGCTATTATATGAGATGGAAGAAACATAGACATTATTGTTGCGATTTCATCTCCACAACAACTCACTAAGGTATGTTAACCTATAATGTTGAATTGTAAATATAGATTTATTTGATTAATTTTACTCTATAATTGTGAAAATATAACTTACATAAATGTATTATGTACATAGGATTATCTAATGACATATAATAATTCCATTCATATTATTATCAAGGCACCAACTCATGTTTTTTCTCCCTTTCACACTCATGTGCATGAGACTCAACCTATCATTGACCCCTTTAAATGTTAAAGGAAAATATTGGATGAATATAAATGATTTGATGTATTTACATCTATAATTAAGGCATATGAGGGAGAGCTTTATTTAATAAACGTAAAGAAAGTGAGGCTTTTTGATGACTAAGATATGTCTTACATGATGTACTTTTTAATATGCATATATGTAAATGTACACCTTTAATGGAGTTATATCTTTATAAGGATTTGACCTAACATTTTATTATTTTTTTATTTTATATATATTTATGGTTTTTATGGATGTGTGTGTATGTGTGCATGTGCATGTGCACATGTGTGTGTGCATATGTGTGTTCATATTTATTAGTGATCATCTTTATACATAAAATTTGTCCCACATAATTATTGTGAAACTAAATTTTATAATAGTATAGCCATATTTAATTATGATCATATTTAATATTTCATTCTTGTAATTATTAAAACTAACTTAAATTATTCAATATGTGTTGTAATTAATATTATTTGGGAACATTAATATAATTTACATCTACCAATTTTTATCCTATTTTGAACCTAACTTGTTATGCTTTATGAATTGAATAAATATATAAGTATTGAAGTGCCTTTTTATTATCAAAGAGTTTGAAAATTATGAAATGAATCATTTTTTTTTTAAATTATTCATAATTGGAGAATATTTTTGGAATTAGATACTAGGAGGGGGGTGAATAAGTTGAAAAAAAATTTATATTCAATTCCAAACACCATTCCATGAAGCATACATAAGATATAAATGTACAAGAAAATAATCACACAAGTACATCATAAGATAACACAATATATTATGTGGGAAACCATATTGGGGAATAAAACCCACTAAAAAATGCATGTGGACTACTATCCTAAAATGAAAAGATTAAAAATTTAGTGAATCATCCACTTCATAAGGAGAACCAACCCCTACCTAGTTGAGCACCCACCCAACTAGTCTTCTACAAGCTCCAACTTGCAATGAGGATCCAACCCCCTAGGAAACTAAGCACCAACTTAGATACCTTGATTATCTGATCATATTGAACACTTATTACTAAATATTTAATTTATGATGACCTACTTTATTTTAACTCTTTCTTCTTCACTCTCACTCAAACAACGTCTAGGTCTCACTCACTCAATATGCCTATTCTAGGATCATTAGGTCCATTGACTTGCGTATCCACCTATGATGGTCCTCAATGACATACCTATGATGGTCAATATTATTCAACCTATGATGGTAAATTATATATGAATGGAAAATATTATTCAACCTATGATGGTCCTCAATGACATACCTCTTCTCCTTGATTTATCTCTTTGCTTCGCTTAAGTACACACACTCATAACTAGTCTAAATAGGCCTATTAAGCCTTGCCTTTATAACACACTCTTTATCTAAACCATCTTGGTCATCCAAGATAATTAAATTTTTTTTATCATACTTAAAATATGTCCATACATATGTTACATATGAGAAAAAACACTTCATAGGTCAATTATAACCTATATAGGCTAAAACTCAATTAGGCCTAATAGAGACCTAATAAAATTAGCCCTTCTTCAAGGCACACACTACCCTTGAAATCCTTGGCCCATATTTAGCTTCCACCAATGATTCAAAAAATTCAAATATAAATTTAATATAAAAATTATAATCTCACCTTGGGTCCTTTCTACTTGTAACTCCATTTCACACCTTGAACATATCAATTATGTTTTCTCACCTTTTAGACCTTCTTACATAAAAAAATTGTTTCATAGAATTAAAGATAATAGTAAAATTTACTTATGACAATATGATAAAATAAAATAAAATATATCATTAAATAATCAATAAATTTATCCATGTTCATTATACATCATTATATGGACCCATAGGCCTAAAAAACTCTTTTGTAACTTCGTCACTCAGAACTGCCAATGCATACCAAAATAGAGTCATGAACATTGAAGTAAAAACACACTTTTTTCCAATAAAATATGGAAAAAAATAAAATTTATAGACAAATTATGGCCTAAATTTCATCATACATCTGATTATAGTCTTCACATAAACTTTTGCAACCACTAAACCTTCTATACAAGAAGCTCACTCAAATCCACCAAATATTGCCAAGACAAAGTCAACAAAATTTGACTTATACAAAATAATATTGGCATAAAAATGATCTAAAAATACATAAATATGGTCTTACAGACCTATTTAACATATTATTTAACTTTAATAATCATTACTCAAGACATAATGCATGATAAATAACTTTGCCACTAAGTCTCTCAAGACTATAAATGACTCTAGAAAACTAGTCATGTAATCATGAATGTATAGCATATTAAAAATAACTTTCAATGAGAAAAAAGAATAAAAAATTATCTATTAGCTTAAAAAATATAACTAATATATTTTCTTACATACAACTATGCCATAAGGACTCAGGAACATTTCATCTCACTCATACATAGAAGCAATTAATCTAGCTCAAAACACAATCATGGTGAACATGACTCCTTAAATCTATATGATAACTTATAAGATATTATAATGAATTAAAAATGTCCTTAATAATAATTAGAGAATCCTTAAACACAAATATCATATGATCCAATGACAATTTTGCTCCTAAAAACCATTCTCATTGTCTTGGGTTCCATTGTCTTGTCTTACATAGACAAGTCACTTTGTGAGAATTTTTTAGCCTATGTATGAGCACAAAAAACACTTAAAAACCAAGGTAACATGATTAATATATCTTAAAAAAATAACCCAAAAAATTTTATCCATCCCTATTCACTTTCACATCATCCTTAAATAGTTTCTCACTCTACCTAGTTTCTTTCACTATTTTCATTATCTAGCATATTGGCAATAGGTCAAGTTGATTGAAAAAAATGATTGACACAGATAAAATATCTTGAACAAATAACTCCATGTGTCTAAATAAAAAGTATTGGACTTAAAACTTCATCAACTTGTATGCATTGACTCAATCAACTCTGCATGTAGTATCAAATTCTCTAGAAATAAGTACTTTTATGTACCTTTTAATCATTTCCCTAACACACCATTGCCACATAGAGATGCCTAGATGATTAATATACAAAATAAAATAATAAATAGTGATAAATCAATCCATTTTGGTCAAAAAATGTTCACATCTTTCCAATCGCTCCTCTATGAGGGTTTGTAAGCATAAAAACCTCCTTACCTTCTTAACGTTAATCCATAAAGTTGAGGGATTGGTTTATATATAAAATGATTATAGAAGCATCTTAGGATCCTTACCCAACTACTTAAAAAGTATCAAGTCACCATGAAATATCTACACATGTCAATGATCATCTCAACTTCCTTTTAAGGATTAGAAACCTTCATTTTGCATGCATAATAAATATTCCAACATTATTTCTTGCTTTGTCTTCCCCCTCAAGTCTTAAAACTTGGTAAACAAATTTAAACCACATTTTTATACCTCAATACATTATCACATGATCTTAAAAAACTTTGAAACTCAATTTAACCCTTCATTTAGACCTCACTAGGTCTCTATCCACATTAAGTCTAGAACCATTAGTCAAACATGGATATTGAAAGAACTTCGAACCTTCTTGTAATGATCTCAAATCATCATCAAAATGTCATATTCACTCATTACATGATCTAAATCTTCCCTCCATGTTCACACAAATCACATGCTTATTACCTTAATAAACTACAAGTCTTATGCATTTACACTAAGGCTTTCATGCTAGAACCAGGCTTCTCAAATCCTTCTTGTCACTTCATGTATCATCCTTCATCAATGACATCAACACTTTTTCATTACCTTTTACATCAATGAATTTTTTTCTAATAATCTCCCCATTTGTCATTAATGGAAACCTTATTTTCTCTTTTTTCCCCTTTGCCATTAATGACAAAGTATACTAAACAAAAACTAAAATCCCCATAATAGCATTCATGCTTTCAAATATACTTTAGGTTCCCAAGAGACTCAACTAAATTTCATGGACATGGATGAATAATTGATTCCCCTTTGATATACACATCTTGATCAGCTTCTTCATGTACCAAACATGTACCTTCTTATTCCTTTACTAGGTAGCTTATCTTTGGATTCTTACTCACTCTTGCTTACTTGATCCTTGGACATGTTTTCTTAAAAATATCACAAAATCCCTTTTGTCATACATGAATAATAAAATAATTTTTAAAGCTATGACTTGGTTTGATCAAGTCATCATATCAACCTAATACTATTCAAACACAAGTTGTTAAGGCTTAAAAAACTCTATAAAGTACCCTCTTGAATAATATGAAATAAAACTAAGTCAAAGATTCCTTACCCAATTTGAATCACCTCTAATAAACCTTGACATCTTCAATATACTATGAAAAACATCATGTCATTTGAAACCTGACACTATATCCCTTCATGACCTTGCGAGGTCACTTTAACATCAATGAGTTACTTACAATCAATGAGAGATACCTTAATTAACATCACAACATTATCTTTCAAGATCATTACATAATTTTGTGAATATATAGGATAAATGAACATTTTTTTAAGACTTTGTTACTAACCTTCAGGGCATACATAACATGAACACAAGCAATACATGATAATAAGATCATCCTTATTCTCATTGAGCATTTCATCTTTATGGCAAGGAATACTAAGCCAACCTACATACAACCAAGATTTCTAATGAGAAACTAAGAATATCAATCACCTCTAGACCATTGTTCTCTTTATGGCATACATAACTTTGTCATCTCAATCTTAGAACACCATAGACAATAAATCTCTACCATAATCACTATCATCTTAATATGCTACAGTAAAACATCACCTTAAGAACTTTTATGCTCACTTTAAAGGCACAAATATCATGAAAACATCACTCTTATAATATCTCTAGTCCTTAAAACTCAATGACAACAATTTTTAACAAGACTGCCAATGGTCTCATAGACCATTCTTCAACTCAACCACTCCACTATTCTAAAACTTGCTTCTTACAAATCATATTGAGCTCACACATGTATTTTAAGCATGAAAAATACTAAAATATACCTTGATTTTAATCCATACAAAACTGAAAAATATCAAAATAACATGAATGGACTCATTTGACTTATTATAGCATACCTTAGGATTTGTAGTCATAACTCATCTTGAAACCCTCAAATCATTACCCTTCACCTCTTGAGATAGATCTTCATAAATGAGATCAATCTGATTACTCTCATAAAGTCTATGGGTGTCATGTTATCTTAAGAAAACTATCACACTTTGATCAGTTACATTGAGAGTCTAAGGTCACCATTCAACTCAACAAGTCACACTATTTTGTCAGTTAGAAGATGTTGATACATAATCAACTTATATGAAACTTTTCTTACATTAATGTACACCTCTAGATATCTCTTAATGAATCATATCTTATCATATACTTTTTTCCATTTTATATGAGTCTTATCCATGAATAGGTATCCAAAAACCATTTTCTCTCACTTATAAATCCATTTTAGCTTTCATACCCTCATTAGGTCTCATGGATACCTAATATAACTAGGACTATCTTTCAACATGTCTTTAGGTCCCTTTTGTCTATCAACATAGGTTTGATCTTGGAAATAACTTCAACATAACCCTTTTTCTTCAACCTTACTAGTACCATCAATAAAACCTATATGCAGACCTCAACCATGATCTTCAAAAACTTATCCATCACTGCTAACAAGATGAATTTTGTCCTCATCACACTTCAAACTACTTAGGATCACCTTAAAGCTATCAAGATTCCTCCAAAGGACCTGATCCAATACAAATTTTTGGAATTATCCACTAAGAGGGTGGGGGGGGGGTGAATTAGTTACATAAAAATGCATATTTATTCAATACTAAACAACATTCCATGAAGCATACATAAGAGATCAATGCATAAGCAAATAATCACACAAGTACATCATAAGATAACACAAGATATTATGATGGAAATTTTCTAGGGGAATAAACCAATTTAATAATGAATATGGGATAATATAATATAATGACAATATTAAACATTTAGTAAAGAACCTAATTCATAAAAAACACCAACCCCTACCTAGTTGAGCACCCACCCAACTAGTCTTCTACAAGATCCAACTTGCAAGGAGGCATGAACCCCCTAGGCAACCAAGAAAAAACTAAGATACCTTGAATATATAATAATATTAAAAAACTATTGATTAATATTCAATTATGATGAACTCCTTTGTTTTCACTCTTTCCTCTTCACTCTCACTCAAATAGCCTCTAGGGCTCACTCACTCAATATGCCTCTTCTAGGCTCATTAGGTCCATTGACTTATATATCAACCTACATAAAGTTAATTAGATATGAATGAATAATATTATTCAACATATAATGGTACTAAATGAACTACCTCTACTCCTTGATTGAGCTATTTCCTTTTCTTAAGTCCACACACTCATAACTAGTATAAATCAACCTATTAGGCCTTGCCTTTATACCACACTCTTCATCTAACCTATATTATTCAGAAAGTGTCCTTAACCCACTTGTATCACACTTAAAATAGGTCCAAACATACCTTAAATATGAGAACCAAATACTACATAGGTTGGTTATAGCATATAGAGGCTAAACCTTAATTAGGCCTAATAGAGACCTAATGGAATTAGCCCTTCTTAAAGACACGCGCTACCCTTAAACTCATTGCCCCATCTTTATATTCAAAATATTATTCAAAAAATTCAAATGTAAATTAAATATAAAAATTATAATATAAATATGGGTCCTTACTACCTATAACTCCATTTTTCACCTTGAACCTATCAATTAGGTCTTCTCACCTTTTAGGCCCTCTTATATAGAAACTTTGTTTCATAGAAATGAAGTTAACAGTCAACTTTACATATGAACATTTAATAAAATCAAATAATATATATGATTAAATAATTTATAAATATATCCATGTTTATTATAAATAATTACATATACCAATAGGCCTCAAGAACTATTCTGCAACTTTGCCACTCAGAACTACCAATGCATACCAAAATACAGTCATGAACATTGAAGTACAAATACACATTTTTCCAATAAAATATGGAAAAAAATAATATTTACATATAAATTATGACCTTTATGGTCATCATATATCTCATTATATTCTTTAATTCAACCTCCGCAACCACTAAACCTTCTCTACAAGAAGCTCACTCAAAGCCACCAAACACTACCAACACCCAGTCAACAAACTTTGACTTATCCATAATAATATGGGAACAATAATGATCTACCAATACATAAATAGTGCTTTAAAATACCTATGTAACAAATTAATTAAATTTAATCATCATTAATCAAGACATAATTCATCAAAATAACCTATACCACTAAGTCTCTCAAAACTGCCAATGACTCCATAAAACTAGTCAAGTAATCATGACTTTTTAGAATATTAAAAAGCACTTTACATGAGAAAAAAATAATAAAAAAGTCTATAGGATTATAACAAAATATCAATAATAGTTTTTCTTACTTAAAAATAATCCATGAGGACTCAATAATATTTCATCTCCCTCATACACAGAAGTAGACAATCTAGCTCAATACACAATCATGGTGAACATGACTCCTTACATCTTTGGGATAAATTATAAGATATTATAATGCATTAAAAATGTCCTTAAAAATAATTATATCATCACTAAATAAAAATATCATATGATCCAATGGAAATTTTTCTCCTGTAAACCATTCTCATTGTCCTAGGTTTCACTATCTTATCTTACACAGACAAGTCACTTTGTGAGCATCTTTTAACCTATGTATGAGAACCAAAAACACTTAAAAACCAAGGGAAAATTATTAATATGACTTAAAAAAATAACCCAAACCATTTAATCCATCCCTGGTCACTTTCACATCATACCTAAATAGGTTCTCACTTTGCTTGGTTTCTTTTACTATTTTCATTGTTTAACATATTAGCGATAGATCAAATTGATTGACCAAACTGATTGACTCAGAGAAATATATTTCCAAAATAACTTCATTGGTATAAATAAAAATTATTAGCCTTAAAAATTCATCAAAATTTATGCATTGACTCAATTAAATATACCTATAGTATCAATTTATTTATAAATAAGAACTTTTATGTACTTTTTACTCACTATACTAACACACCACTACCACTTGAAGATGCCTAGAGGAAACCTATAAAACATAAAATAATAAATATTGATCAATACATACATTTTAGGCCAAAACTATTCACATCTTCCTAATCGTTCCACTATGAGGATTTGCAAGCACAAAAACCTCCTTTCCTTCTTAACGTTCATTCATAAAGTTAAAGGCTTGGTTTATCTACAAAATGATTATATAAGCTTCTTATGAACCTTACCCAAATAATTAAAAATTATTGTCACCATGAAAAATCTACACATGTCAATGAACATCTCAACTTCCTTTTCAGGCTTGGAAACTTTCATTCTACATGCATAGGAAACCTTCCAACATTATTTCTTCCTTTGTCTTCCTCCTTAGGACCTAAAACTTGGTAAACACCTTTAACCCACCTTGTTACACATAAATACATACTAAAACGATATCTTACACCTTGAAAACTCAATTTTAACCTTCATTTGGACCTCAGTAGGTCTCTATACACATTAGGTCTTGAACCATTAGTCAAACTTGGTATTGAAAGCACTTATAACCTTCTTGTACTGATCTCAAATCATCATCAAGATGTCATACACACTCATTAAATGATATCGATCTTTCCTCCATGTTCACATATATCACATGCTTCTTACCTTGACAAGCTACCAGGCTTATGCCTTCATGCTAAGTCTCTTATTCTAGAACTAGACTTCTTGTCTCTTCATGATATCATACTTCATTAATGACATCACCAATTTTTCATTACTTTTGACATCAATGAAAAAAAATTTACAAACAAATGTAAGGTATATTTATTTATTTAATTAGATATCATTTTGTTATCAATCACTATTATACCCAAATATTTGTTGTTAGTAATTTTTTTGTCAAGGCCAAATTACTACCCCTATCATACAAAAATTTCTTAAAACTAGTCAATAGCCCTTATAGCTGGTCAAACCAGTCATTTGTGGCCTAAAAAGATCTTTTTTTTTTAAAATGTCAAAAATGGTTTCAAAATGAGTCATTATTATGTCAAAAGAATTACAACATATTTAAAAACATGAAAATAGCCTAGGTCTAAAATTTTAAGTCATGAAAAGGTCATTTGATATGTATTATAAGCCAAAAGGTCCCTTTTCCACCCCACAAATTCCAATTTCTAAGTTTAAAACATGAAAACGGTTTTAAAAAGTCTATTTTTAGATGATAACATGCATTACTTCTCAAATCTTCTTTTCCAAGTGGTGGAAGGCTTTGGACATCTTTTAAAAGGGAAAAAAGACTTGTTTTCTTTGTTTTTTCAAGAGAAATATAGATTATGTACAAATTACATATAATACAAGGTATGGGAGATCATTTTTAGGGCATAACCAAGATAAGAAAAAATTACATGGTACTTTGTTTTTTGGCACAAAGAGACCTGCTTGCAGGTTTGGGAGTGGTACAAACTACCGAGGAAGGGTAAAGCTCTCAAATTTGAGGTGAAGAAAATAGACTTAGAGGGATTATTAATGGTATAAGTGGATCCTTAATTAGATTATATAGGCTCATAAACCATTTAGTTGAATTTAGGTCAAATTTTTCTACCTTGCAACCAAAAAGGCAACTGGTTTTCTTCAATTTCTCCTCACCTAGGCAGAGTTTTAGGGAAATTAAAATTAGTTTAAAATATTGGAAACTTGTTCTACCTTTATATGTCCTATTTTATCTATTATTCATCCAATTAAAGGTCAAAAAAATGTCACACACTTAGCTAGTCAAAGAAAGAGCTTTATGAGCTTCAAAGGTGAATTGTATGGTCCTTGAGGAGGAAGGCAACCTCAAATTGTAGTAAATTTATGTTTTATAGGGTCCCATCAATTTTTCATGGTTTCCATGCATATTCCTTAGAGGTTCTTGTTTCATGGGAAAGAATGCCCATCTCCATGATTCCATGTGTCTCAAATGAGCTAGTTTAACATAAATTAAATAATTTTTGCATATTTTGAGGTTTTTAGAGAAATCCATGTTTTAGTTTCATCCCCTTACACTCCTCAAATGGCTTCCAAATGGTGATGATATGATGTGTATATGTGTGTATTTGTATGCTATCCCTTACCTTTATCTTATCATACCCATCCATCCTCCCTTTCCATCAACATCTCTCCCACCTCTTTCCACTATCATATACTATGTTTCCACTATGTTTTTGATCCATTTTTAACTCCTTCATAAGTTTCACTCACCCTTATCCATGTCATCCATCCTAAAACCAAATTTAATTCCAATTTTTATTGTCAAGGAGAAAAGTTTGATTAATAATCACCATCAATACCAATCAAGAGGTATATACACAAGCAAAACATCATAGTACAGTCATGAAAGGATCATCTATAGATCATAACTCAGTCTGAGTATGATCATGATGGTGATGAGATCAGTTATGGGTTTTGATCATCAAATAGGCATTCATCCAGGTTAAAGAGAACAAATTCCATTGTTGTCAAGAGAGATAAGGACTAAATATTCATTTGAGACCTTCTTAAGGTCATATACAATTGCCTATCCATACAAATAACCATCATATAGTCTTTTACAAGGGAAGAGATATAATCACTTCTAAGAATGGTATTATAAGGTTGAAAAACATGGTAAGGTAGACAATCAATTCATTATGTTTTAAAGAAAAAAAATAACAAGAATTTTAGGGTTTCAAAAAATACCCATAGTCAACTCAAACAAAGGGCATACTATAACTATGCTAGCAAGGGTAAGCAAAGATAACTCTAAGTCATGACATGGAAAGTAAACAAACTCAAGCTTGGTAAAATAAGGTTTTTTTTCAAGGTTTTTTATGAATATAAGTAACACATGGTGGATTTGGAGGTTGTAAACTAAATTAAAAATAATCATATGAGATAAACATCACTCTACAACCCCTAAAAATACACCTATAGGTCTGACTTGTAGCCAAGAAAGGCCTAATAATAAAGAAAAGTGGACCTTTTGAAGGCCAAGGATTGGTTGGTCACCATAAGGCTTGGAATTGGAAACCTAGTGGGACAAAGAAAGAGAAGGGATAAACATAAGATATATAATGAGGCTAATGAGACTCAAAAGATTTAAATGACCACCTACAACTACTATGACAATGACCTACAAGCTTATGTCTTATAATAAGGCATAATTAGTAATAAGGATTTCTTAGAGCCCAAGGAAACTAGACTAATTTCATGAAAAGGAGACCACAAAAAATGAAAGGCCTTGAGGGGGTCCAATGAAGGATAAAATCAAATCCTATAGGCTTGTACAGATGCACCTACAACTTGTAAGAAGGTTACACAGTCAACTAATCTCTTAAGAGTTCATCAAGGGTTGGTTTGATCCATAATATATGTGATGTTTATAAAGGATCAATTTACATGGTGACCTAAGTGATATATCATGATTTTTACTCACTCTAAGTACTCAAATACCCTGATCTTAATTTGTACAAGTACCAACTAAGAGCTTAATCATGGTTAGCATACCTAATAAAAATTATGTGATCAAAATAAATAGTGACAAGGTATAGTTGTCATGTTTGTTTAAAAGCTTGTGAAGTGTTGTGATCAATATAAATGTTGATTAGCATCAACATAAAATGGTAGGCTAGTACAGTCATATTTTCCATTGATCACCTCCTACAACTATCAATGAAGAATCATAGTGACTACATAGGGTTAAAGATTACAACCCTTCACCAATGAATCAACTAATCTAGGGGTGGAATTGTTAAGAGTTTTTTAGGAGTAAATGTTTTGATCAAGGGTCACCATAAGCCTTAGCAAGAGAATAAGTCAAGAGAGCATCAAATACAACTACATACCTACAGTCAACTTTGGAAACTAAACATATAATCAAGTATGTCAATGTATCAAGATAGCATTTTTAGGGGCATTGATCATCTCACAAGGTAGTGGACATTTTTAAATGATCATGGAAACATGGAATGACATCTTATGGTGTGTTCACCATGGGGAATCATAAAAATAAACATACAATAGGCCTAATTAGAAACCTACAATCATCATACTCAACCATTTTCTAAGTTTGAGGTGAGATAACATATGAAAGTGACTTTGAACATGCTAGGTAGTCATGAATTTTTTTAAATACTTACCTCATCACTAGAAAAATGCTAGTACCATGGAGGTTTTGTTATAGTACATGGGTGTACAGAATATGCCAATATGGAGGCTTAATTGATTTGTTGAGGGTCAAAGTGTGTTTGAAAATATAGGTAGAATATAATTTAATGAAGATATTATTTAAGACATAAAATCCATGAAAATACCTTCAAATAAGCAAAAACTTAGTCAAATATGTAGACAGTCCATGCACAAGGGTCATTTTTAGGGAAAATTGAGGTCTCTAGGAGCTATAAGTGGTTTCAAGACTTAAAATTTTATAAACAAGGTCATCATGAGTTTGAGATCATTATGAAAATTTTAAATATCCATTGGATGAGTGGAGATACTCACTTTTTTGTCATAGTTATCAACATGTCTATTGGAGGTCACCATTGGAGTAGGCATCATTCTAGAGCGCCATAGAGGTTATTAAGTCCAAGCAAGAGTTTTAAAAGCATGGGATGATGTTTTAAATAATAATAAACCCTTTAAAGAGTGATAAAACTCCAAATTTTATGCAAACCATGCTCATTTAGACTTTGTGAGTAGACAAACATATAGGCCAAAAAGGCATTTTTGGAATTTTCAAGAAAAATATATTTTGAGTATTTTGATAGCATGATATATACCCCATGATGATGTTTTAAGGAATTTTTAAGTAGGGGAAGAGTAATTTTCATCTTTGTGAAGTTTTTCAATTTTTGTAGTTTTAGACACCCTTTCGAACCTACTGTTTTAGATGCTCATAGCTTTTACCACGTGAGGAGTTTGGCCAAATGATATTAGTATGTTTTGGGTACTCATATGAAATTATAATTAATTAAAAATTGATATTAGTTGAGGGGATGTGATTTATGAACAATCATTGAGAGCATAGGTAGCCTAGAATGCAAGCAAAACCCTATAGGCAAATTTCCTCCATGTGATAACTTTGCATTTATTTTTCATGGAAACCTAATATTTTTAGGGATGTTAGGTGGGTAATTTTGATACAAAAAAATGACATTATTTTGGGATTTATAGGTCTGTACTTAATGAATCATCATTTTGAATATTCAACTTTAAAACCTTCCTAAACTCTCATAAAACCAAATTTTTAAAAGGTATTTTATTTTCATCAAATCACCATGGATCAACTTCAAACCTTTTCAAAAATTAATTACACATAGAGAGGATCTATAAATGCTAATTTGACATATGGATATTTATGGATGAGGGCATAAATCATGTTTTTAATGGAAGAAAGCATGTAAAATGAAGTACAGAGTAGTTCAATGAAAAATAATCAATGGAGTTCAAAGCCTAAGACTTTTTATTTGTCCTAAAATATTGATTTGGTTATAAATAATCTTATAAGTTCTCTTATTAACTCAATGAAAATGGCCAGTCTATAGGAAAATGGGGCAAAATGGGCCTAATCAACCCTATTAACTGAATGGCAAAAGTTATCATAAAAATCACATATATTGTGATGAGAAAAGTTATTATAGGTATATTTCATTGTTTTTTAAAGTTTTATGGTGTCTTGTTGTAGGTTTCATAGAGTCCAACTACATAGATTAGCTTTTAGGCCTATTTGGCTTAAACATGCCTAATTGGTGAAATGGTCAAGTTTGAGATTGGCATTGGATGGATGTTTAAGGAGATATATTTGAGTTTAAATTCCAATTATCTGATTTTACATGAATATATCATGTTATTTTATCTTTCAAGGTCTCTTTTCATGTAAGGCAAGGTAATTTGGAGTTTACTAGTCTTGCACTTTGGTTGACTAGTTGACAAGTCATGCACCTATCCTTGGTTAACATGTCATTCAATCCTTCCAAACACTTCCAAATCAGACTTAAGTGGAGTTTAATCATCCAAGGTTTGGTGTAGAATTTCATGCAAAGGGAGATTGACTTGTCAACATGGGCCCACCACTCCTTTTCTATGTCAAAGAAGAGCTTTATGCAAGACAAGGACACTAAGAAGATATATTGAAGACTTGGTTATCAAATTGAACTCAGTTTTTTACTTGAGTTAAGATGGATTTGATCTCATCTTCTCCTTTTTATGCCAATCTCTTGGTTATTCTTTGCTTTCACTATATATGTTGGCATTTTATCCATTTTTTATAGAGATCCCTCTCTTGGCAAGACCAAACTCTACCAAGATTGAGTTTTGTAACCTTTTTAGATAAATTAAATGGTTGTTTTTAGATTCCATTATTCTGGTATAGTGTATTTATGTCAATTGATTTACATATGTGGTAGATCTTTCTCCCTTATCAAGCCTTGATTCTTACCTAGTTACTAGTTTGTCAGATTATGCAGGTCATGTTTAGTGTTTGATGTCTTTTGGCTAAGATTACAGTGGATATAAGTGGCTGGTTAATGCCTTAAATCAAGACTATTCCATCATTTCCCTTAGGCTTTGATCACCAGATAAAACTTATTCATGAAATAATGATGCATAGGAGATATTTGGAGTTGTAGATTTAGTCTTTACTTATCTAACTAGTGTTTTAGGAACTCAAATAGAGTGGATGAACCAAAAATATAGGTGTATCACCAATAGTAAATTAGGATTTCCCTTTATGTTTCCTTCTTCCCATTTTCATCCCAAAAATTAGTAGTTTAGTAAGTAATGCAAAGTGATACATCAGAGGAGCTAGCCTCAGTAAAATCTAGAGGTCTGGTTTGAGTTCAAGTGTCCCACAACTTAGATCATTTTAATGCTAGTCTAGGTGTGAAAGTTTTAGAACCAAATATATCAAGATTTCAAGTAGGGTGCTATCTAGATAGCTAACATTTGTGTATAAAAAAATTTGGTGTGAAGAGTCCTGAATAGGATTTGGAAATATGTTACTAATGACTTCTATTACTTTCATGGACAACTCATTTTATATGTGGGGGAAATATTTAATTCTATGTTTAACTTATTCAAACTTTGAAAAATAGTACATCAACTTATTCAATCTATGAAAAATAGTCTATTCTAGTATAAATGGAAAGTTTGTGATCTTATTTGGTTGGAATTTTGTACAAGTTATTTCACTATGTTTCTTAATTGAAATGATCAAGTGGATGAATGGATACTATTATTTATATATGTGTGTGTCTCAATTATCTTATTTATGCATATTCAATTTTGATATCTTTAAAAATTTAGTAAGATTATATTATAATTATAAAAAATAATCATATTTCAACATTATCTACAGTACAGAACAAACCCAACTCTATCCACCTTTGCATAAAATCAAAATGCCTTTTTGGATAAAATAAAAATGGGTTCTAAATTCCACCATATGTATAAGATATCAAATTATTTTTATCACCTTATCTGATGTAAAATAAAAATGTTTGTACAATAATTAAGTGTGCTTTAAATTTAAGGTAAGTATTTTTCATTGCCATCTCACACTATTCAACTACACCACAACCCCTGAATACTATTTTATGTCAACCCTATCAATATAATAATTATCCCTCTTGAATTAGAACCTATTAATTAAAATAAATATATTTTTAATAAGTTAGAATCACAAAGTATACACCTCATATAAAAATATGGTAATCATAACACATATAAATATGTATTCAAGCTTCTTCAATTACCATATCAAAAATGTTGATGTATGTGTTACACCTAATGATTCCAAGTGAAAAATATATCATGACTTCTAGGAAATATGAAGTTAATTGAAATCTGATCCCATGACCAAGACATTTAAAGCCACCCAGATACATGTTTTACAAATGCTTAGGAACATGAAAACACTAAAAATAAATGTTGTCAATGTTGAATCTATAATTGGATATCTCCACC
Source organism: Torreya grandis (assembly GCA_037957365.1). NCBI lineage: Eukaryota > Viridiplantae > Streptophyta > Pinopsida > Cupressales > Taxaceae > Torreya > Torreya grandis. The sequence goes on from JARHVA010005439.1 coordinate 549,799, forward strand.
TTTAATTCTTCATGGTTTAAAATTGGAATTGTCACTACATCAAGGGTTGAGAATAATGTCTAGGACCAAGTTCTTGGCTTCCAATCATATATGGTTCGAAGATGGAGTACCCATTCTAGCCTCAAGGACATCCTTCTCAATATGAGAAAATTGTAGTTTCTTAGGACAAATTTAGATTCACATGAAAATAAAATTATAAGTCATATGCATGAACTTAAATAACCCTCAGGTGCATGTCTAAGCCCTATATTTTCACCCAAGCCCATAGGGATATAACATAGGAGATGAATCTATGCTAAATGACATAGTAATCAGTCTTGAAATGTAACTTTTATGTAGTCAGGAGACAAGTTATTTTCATTGAACATATATTTCCACCCTAGGGGCCTCCATTTGAAAATTAATCACTTCCAACATATTTATATAATAAAATTACACATTCTCCCATGACAATGAGCTAAAAATCTACCATAATGCATGTTTTTAAAATTTTTTGGAGTGTAAAAACACTAAAAAAAATCTTATGAAAGTTAAAGCTTAAGTTAGATACATCAACCTCTGATGCTTAATGTATAAAAAAATAGAAGCATCATCACATCAAGGGTGGTGAATAATGTATAGAACCAAGTTCTTTGCCTCTGATCATGCATGGATAGGATTGAACATCATTTTTTTATTTGAATGTGTGATTATCAATAAAGTCAATTACTAAAATAATATAACCAAGTGGGAATGTGTTATTTATTAGCTTCAATTATTCATCAAACCATATATATCTATGCATGTTCCTTTCATACTCATAAATGATTTACTCCTTAAATTTGACCATACATTTTGAAATAGGTGTTTGTTTTGTAACTAGTACACACCTTTTAGATTCCTTTCCATCTTTTAATTATATGCCACATGTTTTTATTTACTAAAACTAAATAGTTATAGTAAAATTACACTTAAACCTCATGTATATAATATTTGAATTTTGGCAATCCACCACATATGTTTCAAGTTCCATCCAAACATAATTTGTTATAAAAAAACATGTCCATAAGGGGTTTCACAAAAAAATGGTTGGAATAAATTCCCTTGATTATTTTGGTGGAATATCCATACCAAAATCCTAAAGAATGTTTTAAGTATGAAAATGATCATGTACATGATGAAAAATATTATAATGCATTGAAAATTAAACATGTTACATCAATAAGTGTTGTGTGTGTGTGTGAGATTCATTTTGCTATATAAGGGTTTTTCCATCTCAAAATATATTTGACTAATATAATATTGTAGATTTTTTTATAACATCTTAGAGTAAAATTTTGTTTGGGTCTTATGCAATATTTGTTTTGAATGTGGTTCCTAGTTACGAGAACCAACTCTTATTTTCACTACATATTTTATATTGGGTAAAAACCTTATATTGTCTTTTCAAAATTATAGAAGTAAATATTTGAAAACATTGGATATATCCTTATCTTTTTGTAGAAGTCTAATAGATAATGCCCATAGGTAATTGGTATTGACATCATTAAGTATTTCATGTAATTTAATTTCTTTCATTACTATTTTTCTATTTATGTTTAGTGCTCTACTTGTTTTTGAATTCAAGTGTTTTCTCCATATTTGACCACTTACCATACAAGTTGTAATTATGCATTGGGAAACATTCCTATTATTGTTTCATCTTTTCATGCCTACAATATGGTATACACCATGTATATTTTAAATAATTACTTTATTTTCATCATCAAATTTAGATGTGCTTAGTCTTAGGGCACATATTGTAGGTCTCATCTTAACCGATTTCATCAATGAAACAAATAATTCATGTCTTTGAATTACATTTAATTCTTCAAAGTATTTATCCTAATTTTTTTCTAGATATTCTTCTTGAATGGTAGTTATATGTTTTCTCAATCATTGGTTTCAAAATGTTTTGATCAATTTCAATTAATTACATTGGTATTATACATTAAATATTTGGAGGTGTTACTAATGACATAGTTTATTGATTTGGTTTTTCCATATTGTTATCTTCACTACTAGTTTCTTCATTTTTTGTTTACATATAATTTAATTCATTAGTAATTTCACTATTGAATGCTTACATGGAATTTTAATCATTGTTACTTTCATAATTATATGTTTCCTTGTGATTTTATTCATTGTTAGGGGGTAAATCATCATGCATAGATTCATCATAAACAAAATTCAAAACTTTGTACTTTAAATTTTGACTTGCAATATAATTTGAAATTTTATGTAAACATTCATCAACATTATTCATTTAAACATTATCCATTTTGTCATTATCTATGACATTTGGTTCATTACAGATAACAAATGTACCTTGTCTTGAGAGAATTTTTTCATTTGTTCCCTTTGTTTTTATACACTTATAATTACTCTAGAATTTTTCACTTTAATTTTTTATTCTTATTTGAATGAGATGCATCACCCATGAATAGACTAACTTGATAGAGTTTGAGGGTGGGGATTAATAAAACAACTTGATACCTTTTATTTTCCACTATGCATGGTATATAATTATTCAAATAATATCATTGGGGATATAAATCTTGAAGGAGGTAAAAATAAACATTGGAGAAAGGGTTTTGTTTGTTGTGAAAGTAACACATACATGTTATACCACATACACATTATATCTATGTAACAATATATGGTATTATTATGTTATTAAAAAATATGAATATAAATTATATTTATAGTATAATATTAATAATAGTATACCTTTTATTTATTTATAATTTCTTCCATTTTTCATAAAATCAAAGGTTGATTAATAATAAATTGCATCATATACAATTAATTAGACTCAATTTTGCCCAAACTACATCACTAATTACACCAATTTCTTAATTAGCTCTATTTTTTTAAATAAAAATAGGGATAATTGAACCTAAAATAAAATATTATAGTCATATCTAAGTTGAATGGACTCAAACTCACCCCAATTATCTCTGTGATTGAGGTAGTCTACTATTTGGATCATTGTGTAGACACTGAAATCGTGTCGACTCCCCTGGTCATCCCTCATTTTATTCTTCTTCGCCTATTTAACCCTTGTCGATCACTTTTTCCACTAGCCTCGACCCTGGTAGCATGTAAAAATGAGCACAGAGCTAAAGCTAGACTCTATCCCCATTATGCATCTGCCGACGATGGTCGTTACTCGGTCGACGTCGCCGATGTCAGTCACTTATCGGTCGACGTCGGCAATTCTGCCGACGTCGGTCACCTTACCGTTACCCATTTTCAGTTATCATTCGGTTCCCAATCTGTTTCCCGATCGGTTATCGAACCGTCCCTCACCTTCATCAACGTTCGTCGATCAATTCCAAAGGTTGATCAATCAATCAATCAATCGATCCCGAATTCTGACATTCACAGACTCTTATAATTAATTAGCTCTGATGATCAACCAACTCCAGCATTCGACCAATCTGCATTCACTTCGATCAACTTACAGCAACGCTTCGACAACTTCAATCATGGCTTTTATCATGTCTTCTGACAGGTAAGTATTTTCTTCTATTTGTTTTATTTCTTTCTGGTTATTATTTGTTTGTTATTTCTATTTCTATCACCTTGGATCTTCAGACCATAGACCTAAACACTGAGTCCCTTCTTTACATCTCTGCCCACTATCCAAATCTATAACTCTGTCCAGACTCGACCAAAACCCCCAGACCCTATCCAAACTTGACCTTACTTCGACTAAACCCTGTCTAGACCTTGTCCTGATCCTGACCAAGACCCTATCCCGACCCTACCAGACCTTCTACAACTCACCTAGACTCTGTCCAGAACTTGCCCCGACTGATGCCGAACACTACCCCGACCAACGTCGGCACTTTAACTGACGTCGGCACTTTCCCTAATCGACGCTAGCACTACAGAGACTGACATCAGTGACTGCTCAGAACAGTTTACTTCATTATCAGGTACGCATTTTAATTTTTGTCCCTTATTTTTGTCATTTTATCTTTCATTATATCTACTTCAGTCCAATAATCTGCTTTTTTATCAGTGGGTTGATATCCTTCTAGGAAGTCTTCGTACTTCCGGGATCGAGCGTTTGCCTGACAGCCCACCATATCTTTGTCTAACGTTTTTTCGTGTTTCAGTCTCTTTCCTTCTCAGGTGTCATTCCTCCACAGCCAAAGAGGAGAATCTTCCAACGTTTGATTTCGATGCGCATGACTTTATCAGGTATCTTCTAGCCTTGACCATTTCTTTTAGTTTCTTATTTCTTCTTTGAATGTAGAAAGCAATTTTACATAGAAACATTCTGGCACGCCCGGTGGGACCCTAAGGCCTTCCTTGGGTTCTTTCTTTCTTTCGTTCATATAGGTGCATTAGGTTCCTTCCTTTTTGCCTCCTTTCGTCTCTTCTTAAACGACATCATAAGTAGGAAATAAAAAGAACATTTCTTTCTTTCTTGCACTTCTAGACTAGCTAAAACTCATATTCTTCGACTCTTTCTCCATTCGTCTTCATACGAACAAACATTTCGACTTGGGCATTAAAACACTTTGCATTCATTTCTGTTTGCCTGCATCTTTTAGACCACACATAGTAATTAAACCGCATATTGAATTAATCTAGATCACTTGATGTTACACGACCAAACCACTTGCACAAAACAAACATTTTAACTTACCTGAGACAAGGCCTGACTGGGATTTCATCCCCCAGCGGATACCTTACCCATCCCAGCAATCTTACTTGGATTTCATCACCAAGGGGAAAGCCAACTCTATTCTCTGGCAGAGTCTAAACTATAGTGGAAGTATATTTTGGCTAAGCGAAACCAGCTAACCACTGGAATCGTGAAGTGAGGGGAGCTTGCTCCTTAGCACCAGGCCTGTACGGAATCTAACACAGACTTCTTGAGCACCATAACAAAACCCGAAACCATCCATAGACTGCTTCTTCTAGGACCCAACTCACAAAGCCAATCTTCCTCTACACACATTCTAAGGCATAAGCCACTATAATCCTAAATAATTTACTTCTAGGGTTTTAGGATCTGCTTGTGTCTTCATCCTTTTTTAGTTCTTATCTGCTTGTTTGAGCTTGTGAGGACGTTCTTCCTTGCCTTGAATGGTTCTGACTCGTAGCCAAGCCAAGGCTCTAGTCGATCACGCGAGGCATCATCCTCTTCCGTCTACCCCGCCTATAACCAACCCTATAATGGAGTTCAACTCAGAAACTAAAAGAACTCCTACCAGACCATCTCTGACCCAAACGCCTATTATCCCAGAAGGGGACCAAGATTTCGCACGATTCTTGGACCTCAATGTAAAAGCCTTACAACACTATCTCGTGAATAGCTAAACACGAGACCCCTTGGGCAATCCAATTTATGAAATGCTGACTTCTTTCCTCGAGACTGTAGCCATATCAACGGCGTCCGTAGTTCAACCCTTAGACACCCAGGCTGTTGCCTCAACCAATGACCAACCTTTTGCCAACCATCCAAGTGTGGCCTCTCCTTCCATCGCTGGGCCCACCTTCACCGAGGTTTCGGCCCCCTATCAATCTCAACCCACTCAACCACTTTCTACCCCCTTTCAAAACTTGGTCGTCTTTATTTCGCCTACCCTTACTCCTATCAACACTAGGGTGGCTACCTATCCATTGGCCCATGTTACCTCTAACCAACCGCCCATGACAACATCAAACCTAGCCATGCCTTCTATTCAACCATCCTTAGTCACCTCTTCTGTCCCTATGACTAGTCATCCGTATGTTGCGCCCTTACTGGTACAACCGACTACGTCGTATACCTCTTCCAGTCTCTTTCAAGCACCTTACAATCTAGGAGGCACTCCACCCGCCAATCCGTCAGTAGATATTATCAAGATGCTGATGGATAAAATGTCCAACCTAGAGACCTCCATTTCTGGATCACGCAACACTCTCTCATACGAACAAATTTGCAACGAGCCCATCCATCCTTCTGTCCCCATCAGACCATATCCCAGCCAGTGGGAACTTACTAAGTTTTCTCATTTCCAAAGCAAGGAAGACCCACAACAACACTTACGGGCATTTAGACATGCCTATTACCTTATCACCCACGATGATGCGTTGCTCTTACGCACGTTTCCCATGTCTCTCTCAGGTGCTGCACTTGACTAGTACAGCTCTCTTCCTAGCCATTCCATCTTCACGTTCACTCAGCTGGCCCAGCTCTTCCTCGATCATTTCTCCATCAATATCACCAAGAAGGTCTCCATCACAGACCTCTATTATATCCGTCAGTTTGAGGATGAATCCATTGCTGATTTCATCGCTTGGTGGAGGGGCCTTATCAATCAACTTTCATTTTCCTTACCTCAGCCTGAGCTTATTGAACTTTTCTCTCAAGCCTGCACTAGACATATTTCTTCTACCTTGAGGGTTCAGACCTTCCACACTTTTGACGAAGCCTTCACGATGGCTCATAAACTTGAGTTACGTGCTGTCGAGGAGAATAAAGTCAAGTTGCAGAGCAAGAATCCCAACTCCAAAACCAATGACCCCTCTTCTAATCCTTCCTCATCTAATCCTAAATCTAAATCTTCAACAAATGTTGTGGTTGTTAGATCTTCTTCCTCTTCGCCTTCAACTAATCAACCTGAACCATCCACATCTATGAGTGCCACTCGTCAATTTCAGCAGAGATACATACAGCGACAGTTTACTCCACTTGGAGAATCATACACGTCTGTGCTAGAAAAACTCGTCAAACAAGGGGCCCTCAATCTCCCTCAGATCCGACCACCACCACAATTTGATCCCTCACGCGCCATCCCTGCGTGGTATAGAGAAAATGACTTCTGCCACTACCACCGTGTTAAAGGTCATGACACGGGCAACTATAAAACCCTTAAAAACATAATCCAAGACATGTTGGAAAAGGGTGACCTCATCCTCGACAATCCCAATGCCCCTCCTAATCAGGGTATCGATATCTTCAAACAACTGTTCCCCAATCATCCACCAACCCAAAACAACGTCCAGACCTTGACTGACAATACCCATGAACATAATATTCAAACAGTCAATACGGTCTCGCCCCTCATTTCTAACCAACCTCAAGAGGTGAGTTCATCCATCAGTCCATCACATGTGGATGAACCTCTTTCTCCGGTTAGTTCTCCCTCAACTTCTCTCATTTTGGAGGATGCCTCGACCTTACCAGCACCACCGGTTTCACCATCTTCCTTCTTGCTGCCCATGGAGGACCCAACCTTTCCTACTCCTCGACCGCAAGTGGAGGGCACTATCATCCCTGCCCTTTACCCACTTGAGGAGCTTCATTCTCCAGTTTCTTCTCCACCCAGAGAAGAACCTATCTCTCCTTCATCTCCAACCAAAGATGAACCTGTCACGACTTCACCATGCTTTGGGCCCAAGACTACTACACTTGTCTTACCTTCAGTCCCACAACCGTCGACATCCTCTCAAGAACCCAAACCTCATCCCGCATCTTCTTAGCCATTTTCCCAACTAGTGGAGAGACTCGAACTTCTCCCTTCTAGGAAAGTGGAACATCAGGGATTGTGGGACCGTCTCACAGCTCTTCAACAAGCCCGTGCCCTCTCATCTCATGCTGCTAATCCTCCCATGGCATAACCTCCTAAGACTATCAACAAAAATCAGATCTCCACTTCTAGACCGTCTACATCTTCATCAACCTCATCAAAACCAAAAACCTCATCTACTCTGCCTAAACCTATCAAGTCACTTGGCATTCGCCCCGTCTCCAACCTCAGTCATCCACAAGTGAAGGTGGACTTAACCCAGACTTCAACCAATAGTAGTCTTCAACCCAAATCATAAAAGACTGCCAAACCATAGAGGCGAACGCCTCCTCTTCCGTCACCATTGCCCTCCATTTTGGGCCTGCATCCTTCAACCCTAACCAGAATCCTTCCCACTTCAAACTCTAATCAAAACTGGTTGCCTCCTTTGCTTCCTTTACCTACCGCAAGCCTACCCTCTCCCAAAAGGGCGGTACCTCTCATGAAGAATGTACCGTCTCCATCTGTCATCGCACCATCAACCCAGAAGGTGGTACGAAAACCCCCTCCAACTTCACCCAAGCAAAAGTCACTGACATCACATACATCGATGAGCACATACCCTTTAGTGGGCTCATACTCTTTAATCTTGCAACGACTTTTGCAAACTTCCAGCATAACTCTTCCACCCATCAAGCCCTTCCAACCTCTCCAGTCTAAACCCTCCTGGTTTGACGACACAAAGATTTGTTTATATCATCGTACACCAGGACACGACACCGAGACTTGCTGTGCCCTCAAGGCTGTCATTCGCCGTTATCTGGAGAAAGACACTCTTCTCTTTGAAGACACTTTCGATCGACCCCTGACTCCTTCTCATAACCCTTCAACCTCGTCAAGCCCATCCACATCTCATCAACCGGTTATAACCCCTTCATCACCTTCACCTCCCATCTTTGAAATCAATGCCATTCACATCACCACTAGGTCACAAAAGGACAAGGCAAAAGAAAAAGCTGCCATTCCTTGGACCTACCCTTTTGTCAATCCACCTCAACCACCTAAGCCTACGATTTCTATCCTTGGCACACCTCAACCCTCCTCTTCTTCTTCTTCTTCCAGACCAAACCATGACTCCATGTTGAAATAGCTTCACCAGATGCCTATGAAGATGTCCCTCTACGATCTCATCCAAACCTCGCCCCAACATCGTCAGGCCCTCATCCAAGCCCTACAAGCAGTGGAGGTCTAACCCGAGGACCCCCAACCACTTGCTGCTCTTGTCCACTCTTTAGCCCCTGTTGCCTCCATCACATTCAGCGATTCTGAGATTCCCACATCCAACATGGAAGATCAGGATGCCGCCCTCTTCATCACTACCTATATCGATCGGACACGCATTAAACGCGTTATGATCGATGGAGGTGCTAGCATCAACATCATCTCCACCCATGCCTTTGATCAGTTGGCTCTTCCCAAGAATTGCGTCTCCAAAACTAACACAATCTTGCACTCTTTTAATGACACTACTACCATGACCATTGGCACAGTCGTCCTTCATATTCGCGTTGGTCCACACATAGTCCCGAAGCTCTTCTACATCATAGAAGGAGAGTTTCAATACAACATCTTGCTGGGCCAACCCTGGATCCGCCATGGCCTGTGTCCCCTCCACCCTGCACCGTTGTGTGAAATTTGAGCATGACGGACAAGTCCACACCATTCCTGCTGACCCTTCGCCCTTCAAAACATGCAACACCACCTATCGTCCAAATGATGTCCTCATTCCTATCAAGTCATCAATCCCGACACCGCCTCCATCTGCGGAAGCTTCGACCAGTTCGCAATAGGCAGTCGTCCTTACACCTCCCCTTCAAGCGATGACCACAGACCCCATGGAAGATGTCTTCTAAAGACTTTCATTGGGGGAGTATCACTTGCTGGCTTTAGACATGTTCCAAACTCCACAAGAGTATGGACGCCTTCATCACAGCCCCAGCTACGACCATCGGATTGGGATGATCATAACTTATGGTCCCCCTCACCTCCGCACTAACCTCATCTATGGGGGGCTTAATCAAGCTCCTAATGACAGTAATCCTCTTTCTTCACCTCAACCTTTCACATCAGATTTCTCATTTCTTGGCAACCCCACCTTTACACACACTTATCTTTACAGGTGTGCATGGAAGGGTTTTGGTTTCGGACACTATGAGCAGGGCTCCCATCAGCCTATCCAACCGCTCAATGATGACGACGCTAAGAAATGGTATGGTTTGGGATATCACGACCCCACTCAAGACCCTGTAGACCTTTGTCTTGAACCAATTATTGACCAATCTCCTCCACACTCGCCTGTTCTGCCCCCTTCACCTACAGAGTCAGTGGTTTCCATTCCTCCTAGTTTTTTTTTCCATAAACACCATCCGCCTGGACCCCTTGACTTATCAGCTCAATGGGGTGTCCAAATCTCTCCCTCTCATTTTTCCTAGCATGATCGAAGATGAGTCAGCAACCATTCACACTGTTCACTGCATTGATGACGATGCCATTCTTTCTTACATGGGTGCTGACGATTCTTTCATCTAGCGCTCCCTTCCTTCTGAGACCCAAGTTATGTTAAATGAATCAACCATTGACATCAACCTTCCTTCTTCTGATGTTCCTTATGTCTTAAAGATTGGACAATCTTTAGACGCTCAGGAGTAGCTTGACTATACCCAGTTCCTCTCCGACCATAGCAAGGCCTTTTCCTGGACTTACAGTGATATGCCTGGCATCGACCCCGCGATTGTTACCCATAACATTGTCACCAAACAAGAGGCTAAGCCTATCAGGAAAAAGCTTCGAAAGATGCATCCTCGTGTTGCTCTCCTTGTCAAAGAGGAGCTTTAGCACCTCCTTTCTGTCTCCTTCATCCAGCCCATCAATTATCCACAGTGGGTCTCTAACATCGTCCCAGTCACCAAGGCAACTGGGGGGATTCGGATCTGCACAGACTATCATGACCTTAACTTAGCCTATCCTAAAGATGACTTTCCTCTTCCTAACATTGACCAGCTTGTTGATCTTATGGCCGGCCATGAGATGCTATCTCTTATGGACGGATTTTCAGGATAAAATCAAATCCTAATTGCTCTGGAAGATCAGCACAAGACTACTTTCATTACCCCATGGGGGACTTTCTGCTATTGATTCATGCCTTTCGGCTTGAAAAATGTAGGCACCACTTATCAGCGTGCCATGACCTACATTTTCCATGATCTCCTTCACAAAATCATGGAGGACTATGTGGATGACCTGCTCGATAAGTCAAAACTTTTCCATGACCATCTGACCATTCTCAAAATCATCTTTTCTCATCTTCTTCAGTACAATGTTCGTCTTAACCCCAAGAAATGTGTATTTGGGGTCCTCTCTGGCAAGCTTCTCAGCTTCATCATTTCCTTCCATGGCATCAAGATAGATCCTACCAAGATTCGCGTTATCCTCAAAATGCCACCCCCGTCCAATCTCAAGCAACTTCACAGTTTGCAAGGCAAGCTCCAGTTCATTCGTCATTTCATCTCGTAGCTTTCTGACCACTGCCAACCTTTTCATCATCTCCTTAAGAAGGATGTCTCTTTTACATGGGATAAGGACTGTCAAGAGGCTTTTGAAGCCCTAAAATGCTATCTGGTCTCTCCACCAGTTCTCATTCCACCTAAAGATGACCAACCCTTCTACCTTTATATCTCAGCCACTCATCATTCGTTAGGTGCCATGATCACGCACCGAGATGAGCATCACCGTGAGCAAGCAGTCTATTATATCAGCCGAACACTGGTCGACTATGAAACTTGATATACCCATATCGAGAAACTCTGTTTGGCATTAGTCTTTGCTGCTACTAAGCTTTGCCACTATCTTCTTAATCACAAAACCTTTGTCATCACCCACACTGATCCTCTCAAGTATATGCACTCCAAGCCATATCAGAATCAACGTATGGCTCAGTGGCTCATGCTGCTTGCTGAGTTTGATCTCGAATTCATCTAGCAGAAATCTATCAAGGGGCAAACCATCGCTGATCAACTAGCAGATGCCCCTCTTCCTGACAATCAACCTTCGCAGTGTGAATTCCCTAATGAGTCTATCACTACGCTTTCCTCCGACGACACCACCTATCAGATGACTATGTTCTTTGACGGCTCCAAATGTCAACTAGGTGGGGGTGCTGGGGTTATTCTCATCCCACTCGAAGGGGAGCCCATGCCTTTGTCTTTTAAACTCGACTTTGATTGTACCAATAATATGGCCGAATATGAGACCTTAATTTTGGGACTTCAGACCACCCTCTCTCTCAGCATAAAGTCCATCAACATCTTCGGTGACTCACAGCTCGTCGTCAATCAGGTCAACGGTTCATACCTCTGTAAAAATGAAATTTTGCAAAGGTACAAAAACCATGCTGACCTTCTCCTTGCATCTTTCAACCATTTCCTCCTGCAGACTATTCCTCGATCCATGAATAAGTTTGCTGACACCATGGCTTCTCTCGCTTCACATATCCCATCTTCCTCATCTGCATCCAGACTTTTTGTCACGGTGCGTTGTGTGCCGTTGCCTTCATATATCTCTTCTCACATTCATCATGTCAACAATATAGACCCTAGCCCACAAGATGCTTGGTATAAGCAACTTGTAGACTTCTTATCTTTCTCTGTCATTCCTCCCAACCTCTCTAGTAATGCACGATGAGCTTTTATCAAGCATACCACTCGCTATACCATGCTAGGGGGTCTTCTCTATAAGCGAGGCTTCGACGGCCTCCTTCTTCACTGTCTCACCTCCACTGAAGCATCTCAAGCCATTCAACAAGTTCACGATGGGATTTGTGGTGGACATTTCAGTGGGAATTCGATTGCCAAGCACATCCTTCGTTTGGGCTATTATTGGCCTACCCTTCATCAAGCCTGTAGCGACCATGTTCGGCGTTACATCAAGTGTCAGCAGCACTCTAACTTGCTTCATCTTCCTAGTCACACCTTACAAATTGCTCAGGATTTCTGGCCTTTTTCTCAGTGGGGTTTAGATCTCATCGGTGAGATTAACCCCCATTCATCTCTTCATCATCAATCCATCATCACAACCACTGAATATTTCACCAAGTGGGTGGAAGCCGTTCCTCTCATCTCCACAAAATCTGACAAGATCGTCGACTTCATCAACACCCATATCATCTGTCATTTTAGTGTCCCTCATAAAATCATTATCGATAATGGCAAGTCCTTCAAAAACAAGACTGTCCAAAAGCTATGCGACTCATTCGGCATCAAACTCAGTTTCTCTTCGCCTTACTACCCACAAGCAAATGGGCAAGCCGAGGCTTCCAACAAAATTCTCACCAAAATTCTCATGAAAGTGGTCAGTGACACAGGCAGGGATTGGCACATTCACATTCCCTTCACTTTGTGGGCCTACCGCACTAGCATCTGAACCTCTACGGGTGCTACCCCTTTTTCTCTCATGTACAGAACAGAGGCTATCCTACCTCGTGAAGTACAGATCCTGTCTCTCTGCATTTCTCTCCATGATATCCTTTCCAATGATGACTTTCATCAAGATCGCTTAGCTCAACTTGAGTTACTTGATGAACACCGTCTTGCTGCCCTTAATCATCTCCATGTCTATCAACATTGCATCAAGCACGCCTATGAAAAAAATATGCGAGAATGAGATTTCAACATCAGAGACCTCATCCTCAAAGAGAATCAACACGTGACCAATATGGAGTGCAGTAAACGAGGCAAATTTGCTCCTAATTGGGTCGAACCTTTTATTATCATGCACAAGTATGGATCAGGGACTTATCGTCTATCTTCTCTTGATGGACAACCAGAACCTGAGCCTCTTAATGCGTTGCATCTGGGACCGTTCTACTGCTAGTCGAGTACTCATCCACTTGACACTTAACTTGAGCTCGTCCCTTGAGCAATCCCCGTCCTCTCAGTCCTAATTCCTTTCAACCCTATTCCTCTTAACAATTCCTATAACCCTTTTATGCTGTATGGATGCTTTGTCCTAATAAAAGGGAGCCCTTGACCTCCTATAATCTTGTCCATGACTCACATTTCTATAAAAACAAATCAAGATGTCACAATATCCATGGTCACTATATCAATATCAAATCAAAAGGCAGACTGCTCCCTTGAAAGACAGCTGTACTATCATTACTGTAATTAATAGACTGCTCCCTCGAAGGACAGCTATTCAAAAGCCCTTATATTAAACAAAGATCTAGACCACTCCCTTGAAAGATGGCTATGAATAATCTGGCAATACACAACACTATTTTATAAGCTTCCTGCATTGATCAGCTTCACAACTGACCACCAAGCAAATGACATCTCTATGCAGGCTTCCCACATTGATCAGTCTGTGCCAAAAAAAAAAAAAGCAACGAGTCATGGACTTAACTTATAGTTGTCTCAGGGTCTCCTATAAAAAGGGGCAAAGTTATCTCTGCTCTTAAAACGGGTTACCCTTTTTCCTCCTCCTATCACCTACTCAAGGGACTTCAAGCTCACTTTAATGTCAAAGTGATTCGATTACCGCTCTAACATAACTATGGTCAACGACGTCACGCATGAATGGGGCTCTTGGTTCTCATAACCCCTATCTATGCTATCTTTTTGGTCCTTGTCAATGAAAGAACAATATGCTTTTCACTTCTTCTACACTTTGGTCACATTCACCTTCATCACTTGTCAATCGACTCAACTCAACTCTCTTTTTCAGACTAACCCCATAGCCTATTCCCCCTAGTTTCTATGGACACCAATACACATGGAAACTATCGACCCGCTGTAATTTATGTTCAGCATAAACCAATACTTGTTGAAGCATAAATAGACCTCAATTCATTTTTAGCATATATCCATCACGAATATGGAATATTGCTAGGGATGAAAGACCTCTCGACCAATGTTACAGAATACACCATTTGGAAAAGGCTGCAACATCTCTTCTCCTCATCCTTTCATCATAACCAAGACCAATCTATCGACCATTTTGACCACCTGTCTACTACTCGGACCCTTTGTCTGAACTACATTGGTCTGAGGCCCTTCCATAGGGGCTATGTAGTCAGCACTCAGATGACATGACCGTCTTCTGGGGTTAGCTCGACCACATCCTTTCGTCCATTCCTCCCCTCGACCACCAACCATTGGAGATCATACCTATCTCCTCCGACCTCGACCACTTCTAAGACACTGTTGCCTTGGTTGTTTTTGCATGTATGCTACCTCATGACTGGTTAGCAGAATTGTGCAGAGACCTTTTTAGACCCTCACAAGTATAGGATCGCAGGCCGGTTGATCCACACTACTTGTGACTTTTTCATGTTTCTAGGAGCACTTCTTGAGCCCGGGATACCTAGCACGCGATGACCGATTTGGAGCTTCAGCTTCGATTGAATAACCCGATCAACAGACGACTACATGCTGGGGCCCGGTTACTTCAATTTTGGCACTCCTCGACCCTTGACTTGTGACACTTTGACCTAACCATCTCGTGCAGTGGTATGCATGCAATCACGCCTTTTGCAGCATTCACCCTCACCCCTTTTTCATCCACTGTTTATCAAATCAGCACCCGATTCCTGGTTCCCTTCCCTCAACTCCTACTTTGAGGGGGAATACCTCATCCATAATCAGGGCAATCTGCTTCCTATTTTTGTCTTGCAGTTCATTCGAACAACCAACAAGATGAAATCAACCTTATCCCTCACCTGGGGCAATCACTCCTATTTTTGTCTTGCAGTTCATCCAGAACAACCAACAAGACAAAAAGGGGCAAATGTAGACACTGAAATCATGTCGACTCCCCTGGTCATCCCAAGTTTTATTCTTCTTCACCTATTTAACCCTTGTCGATCACTTTTTCCACTAGCCTCGACCCTGGTAGCATGTAAAAATGAGCATAGAGCTAAAGCTAGACTCTATCCCCATTGTGCATCTATCGACAATGGTTGTTACCCGGCCGACGTCACCGACGTCGGTCACTTATCGGCTAACGTCAGCAATTCTGCCGACATCGGTCACCTTACCGTTACCCATTTTTAGTTATCATTCAGTTCCCAATTAGTTTCCCGATCGGTTATCGAATCATCCCTCACCTTCATTAGCATCCGCCGATCAATTCCAAAGGCTGATCAATCAATTAATCAATCGATCCCAAACTCTGACATTCATAGACTCTTGCAATTAATCAGCTCTGACGATTAACCAACTCCAGCATTTGACTAATCTACATTCACTTCGATTAACTTACAGCAACGCTTCGAAAACTTCAATCATGGCTTTTATCATGTCTTCTGACAGGTAAGTATTTTCTTCTATTTGTTTTATTTCTTTTTGGTTATTATTTGTTTGTTATTTCTATTTCTATCACCCCAAATCTTCAGACTGTAGACCTGAACCCTGAGTCCCTTCTTTACATATCTGCCCACTATCCAAATCTATAACTCTATCCAGACTCAACCAAAACCCCCAGACCCTATCCAAACTTGACCTTACTTCGACTAGACCCTGTCCAGACCCTGTCCCTATCCTGACCAAGACCCTATCCCGACCCTACCAGACCTTCTACAACTCGCCTAGACTCTGTCCAGAACTTGCCTCGACCGACGCTAGACACTACCTCGACCGACGTCGGCACTTTAACCGACGTCAGCACTTTCCCTAACCGACGCCAACACTATAAAGACTGACATCGGTGACTGCTCAGAATAGTTTACTTCATTATCAGGTATGCATTTTATTTTTTGTCCCTTATTTCTGTCATTTTATCTTTCATTATATCTACTTCAGTCCAATATTCTACTTTTTTATCAGTGGGTTGATATCCTTCTAGGAAGTCTTCGTACTTCTGGGATCGGGTGTTCGCCTGACAGCCCACCATATCTTTGACTAACGTTTTTCCGTGTTTCAGTCTCTTTCCTTCTCAGGTGTCATTCCTCCACAGCCAAAGAGGAGAATCTTCCAACGTTTGATTTCGATGTGCATGACTTTATCAGGTATCTTCTAGCCTTGACCATTTCTTTTAGTTTCTTATTTCTTCTTTGAATGTAGAAAGCAATTTTGCATAGAAACACATTGTATGACTTAGTTTGGGTAGTTTGATGCCCAAATCACATCATATACTTGAAGTTAGTTTTAATGGGTCTATATTAGCCTCAATTTCCTCCATGATTGAATTTTTAATAAAATTAGGATAAATTAAGTGATATATTTCATCCTATATAATTGATTGATCCATAAATTAGGTTCATAGGTCTCAATTTGCTCAAACCATATATATAATTGCACTAATTAACTAATATATAATTTAACTTATTATATTAGTTAGGTTGAAGGGGCACATATTGATTTAAATTACCTTCTCAATTGAATGGATTAAATGGATTTACTATTTGGTTTATTATGTGATGATATTGGGTTGAATTTAAATTCAAATCACATCATACACAAACTAATATAGATTCATGTGGCTCAATTTTTAAAAACTTATGTCATTGATTACACCAATTGATTAATTAATTTAACCCATGATTAAATCAAAGCTAATTTAGCCTCAAATCATATTTTATAATCATAGTTAGGTTCAATGGGTTCATATTGACCCTAATTTCCTCCATGATTAAACCAATAGACTATTTGGTTCATTATGTGATGTCATTAGAGTTGATTGAGGCCTAAATCACATCATATATAGTCAAATTTATGTCTCTCATTAAATTAAACAATTATTTGATTCATTATATAATGAAATTGGGGATGATTTACCCATAAATCACATTTTATAGTTGTAGTTAGGTTGAATAGGCTTAAATTTTTCCTAATTAGCTTCATTATTGAACCAATAGACTATTTATTTTATTTTTTTATGACATAAGGGTTGATTAAGCCCCAAATTACATCTTATATAATCAATATTAGGTTCAAAAGGTTTAATTTTTTTCAAATTTCATCACCATTTACAACAATTGACTAATTGGCTTAATATTTAAGGAGTCTGAGCTAATTTAGCCCCAAATCACTTCCTATACTCATATTCCAATTCAATGGGTTCATATTGGATCTAATATCCTTCATGATTGAATTTATGATAAAATTAGGGTTTTAATCCATACATTACATACTATGTAATAGATAAATCCACAAATTAGGTTCACGGGGCTCAATTTCACCCAAGTCACTTCTCTAATTGCACCAATTGACTAGTTAGATCAACTAATGATGAAATCAAAGCTAATTTATCCACAAATCATGTTCTACTCTTGTAGTTGGGTTGAAGGGGCTCAATTTGGTCTCAATTACCTCCCTAATTAAATTTATCAACTATTTAGTTTATTATGTGATGACATTGGCATCAATTAAACTCCAAATCATATTGTATAAAATTGAAACTAAGTTAATATGGCTCAATTTTTCTAAAATAATGTCATTGATTAAAATAATTGACTAATAGGCTCAATATATGATGAAATCAGATCTAATTTATCCTAAATCACATTTTATAGTCGTAGTTGGGTTCAAGGGGATCATATTGATAATAATTACCTCCATGATTGAGCTAAAAAACTATTTCATTTATTATGTGATGAAATTAGAGTTGATTGAGCCTTAAATCACATCATATATAGTTAAAATTTCATTATTCATTAAACCAAATGATTCTTTACTTCATTCTTTGATGAAATTGGTGATGATTTAGCCTAAAATTTTTATAGTGATAATTAGGTTGAAGGGGCTCAAATTGGACCCAATTAGATTCATCATTGATCCAATGGATTGTTTAATTTATTAAATTATAAAATTAGGGTTGATTAAGCCCCAATTACATCTTAGATAGTCATAATTAGGTTCAATGGCTCAATTTCACCCAAATTAGATCATTAATTGCATTGATTGACTTATTCACTCAAAATTTCATGAAATATATGCTATTTTAGCTCTAAATCACATCCTATAGTGGAATTTAGGTTGAAGGGGTTAAAATCATCCCTTATTTTCTCCACCATTAAAATAATCGACACTTTGGTTCATTATGTGATGAAATTGGGGATAGTTAAACCCCAAATCACATTATATGTTATCAAAATTAGGTTTGTGGGCTCAAATTCACCCAAATTGCATAACTATATTCACTATGCCTATATATTTTAGTGTATATATTTACACACACCACTTTCATAATAAAAAATATAAAACTAAAAATACAAATGGATAGATACATAAACATAAACACATGTACATAAATGCTTTTTTGATTTTGTGCTATGTCAAATAAATGCATGTGTATTATTACATGTATGTGTTAAAATGCATAAATTTTATTGAACATATGCATTATATTAAATACACAATTTGTTATATATAGTTTAAAAAACATGCCTTATGCATCAAAAATAGATTGGATTCCTAAGCCTAAAGCTTGGACCTACAAATACATAGTCAATTTGAATTTTTAACTAAAAATAACAAAATACAACTTCCACTATCATAAATGTTATGAATTTCATTGAGAAGTTTCTAAAATTATCAAAACTACTTGGGACATACTCTCCTTTTTCCAAATTTATGAATTTTCTGATTGATCTAAATGAAAAAAAAATGGTCACAAAATAGGAGTCATTCTATACATATTAATAAAAAAAATTATTTTATTTTGAGGTAGTTATGTGGGGATGCATGACTAACTATTTATTTACATGTAAAATTATATATATATATATATATATATATCAAAAACTAGATGATATTTTATAGATTTCCACCAAAGGGTTCCAAATAATAGTAAATATGCTATTTATTGTAGTTTTATAAAACTAAATAAGTGTTCCTCTTCAAATTTTATATGTTTGACCTATTTATACTTGACCATTTTAAAAAATAATTTATGTTTTAGAAACTAGACTTAAAATCATATCATTTATGTTCTTATATCATCTTCAAGTTTTGATTGTAGCCATCTCAATAAATCTATATAAGTTGAGATTTATCATTTAAAATAAATACATCCATAGGTAGGCCCATTTTTGTCTCCAACTTTGTGCACTTGCCATTATTTACTAATTCAACATAGGTTTAATGCATTATAAACATTGAAACACCTTCCAAAATAGTTAGTTACAACTCGAAGGTCACTTCAAAAGTTTAGAAAACTAAACCAAAATTCAACATAGTCCTAAGAGATGTTAAATTCCATGCAAAATTTTTAAAAATAGATTTAATAAACTAAAGGAACCAAATGAAAGCCACATATTTATCTAAATTAGCCAAAAAATAAGATAAAGTGTGGTATTATGTTGTCAACTTTAGCCATGCATGTCTAAATCACTATGAAGGAATAATCAGATCATAGTCCTAATAGATTTATCTTTGCACACAATAATATAGAACATTTTCTATCAGTCTATACATAGGTTTGATGTGGTTATTAAGCTGGCAAAACACCATACCTAGTAGTTTATAACAATAAAAAAACATCATACAATAGAATAATATAATATTTAAATGCCATTTTTAGGTGGAACATTATCATGCATAATATACTAATATATCACACATGTTTGTAGCAATGAGATGCCTCCTTAAATAGTCATAACTCCCTATTAACAACTTGTAGGAGTTAAAATTCTGATTTGGAATATATTTTAATTGGCTAGAAATGAAGATTACAAAAAGGAGTATGAATGAGAATAATAATATTTAATAAATCATATGCTCTAATCAAATACTATGCTAAGAATTATGGATGACAAATAAAACATAAATCTGGTGCAAAAAAATCATCACATTAATTTAAAGAAGAGAGATTACATTATTCATTTCCAAATAAATGACTATTCACTTCATCTTCTAAGAAGACTATTCAACATCCTATGTAAACTATTCATCTACAATTATAAGATAAAAACTATCCTACAATTACTCTTAGGATTAAAAATATTATGTAAATTAATACTACAATATTACTACACTTGTGATAGAGTCATCCAACTTTATACTTTAATATTTTATTTCATCACCTTATGTACAAAAATAAAGTTTAGGTGAATGTGATTATAGTTCATTTCTACCTAGGGAAGAAAAGTTTTTATCCCTTATTCATGATTATATTTACACTACACAAGGTTTGATTATAGTATGGGTATAAATAATTGTGAATACATTGTGGTTTTCCTTGCCCATAACATGGGTTTATTGTGAATTGGTGGAAGGATAGGTCAATAGAGGAAGAAGATGGCATTTATGACATTTCTCACTTTTTTGTATGACATCAATAAGTGAAAATATACAAAATTAGATTTTTATAAATAGTGAAAAGTATAGATTTGGGTCATGACAAAAAAATTGGTCATAGATAGAAAGCATTGATTCTTCCCTAGGAAAAATCATTACTCGAGTAGTAGACATTGTTTCTATTTTTTCACATTTATAATCCCATAGTTCACATAGATAAACAAATGTCTACATATTTGATAAACTTTTATAAAATTTATATTTGATATTTGTGCAATTATTCCGTCATTTTTTATTTCCATATTGTCAATAACTTGTCTTAAAATGTTAGAATAATGCTTATGTATATCTTATGGCCATTAGGGAAGATTTGAATTACTATTTCACATTGTTAAATGGTAGTTATCATTAGAACTTTTAAATTTTTTTTAATTAAATAAATATTGATAAATTCATAAAGCAATAACATAATTATTATATGTTATCTTTGCATGTTTTTTACTTTATTTACATATATTGATCACAACCCTCAGTTTAGATACCTCTTGATTACAACCATTTAGATTAGATACTCTTGGTTACTACCTAATAGAAATTAAATTTATAAATATTATCTTCTCTAAATCTTAGATCTATATTGGTATTTATTTTTTTAGTTCCTTGCATAAATATCATAATAACCATCATTTAATTAAATTTGGGCATATTATAGTCTAGATTAAAAATCATAAATATTATTATTAGTTTTTATAGTATAAATTATTTAAAATATTGGATTCCAATTTCTTAATTATTAGATTCTAATTTTCAGTTTATTGGAATTACATATCATATTTTATGGATTCTATTTTAAATGTTTTAGGAATTTATAGTTATTAATTAGCTAGTAGTAGATATTATTCTAGTTTGTTGAAATAATTAAATATATTTTTTCAAATAATGGTTAAGTAATCAATCTTTCATTTTGATAAAATCTATTCAAAATCGATGAAATGTTCCTCCCCCAATTGGAATCTAAGTTTAAAAAATCTTAAAACTAGTAATGTTATCTACAAAATCAATCTTCTCAATTTGTTAATACAATAATCATTACTTTAGGGATGCTAATCAAGTTGTTGATATCTTCTTCCTTGACATTAAATTCCTCTATTATGCTCTCTATCAAGTGTATTAACTTATTAATGTATTTTTACATGTGAGGGACCTAGAATAACCCTATTATGATCTTATAGACTATAAAAAAATAAAAAATCTTAAGATAAATATTTTTAACAGTTGATAGTATTCTAATCTTATGTAGAATGGGTGAATGCCCCTTCTAAATAAGATAAAGAATAATATGAACATCCACTTTCTAACCATTATTATGTAACACAATCTTGGGAGAGATTATTTGGTGGATTACTACCAGTAATGTCCATTTTTAACTTGGATGCTTGTCAGCTCATCTAGATTTTACATGCAATACTCACCCTTTCATCAAGATCACCTAGATACAAAATCCAAGGTGACACTCTATTTTGGTATTTCAATTTAATATGATAGGTGTCATCTAACCACTAATCTAAAACTTTGATGTACTTAGGAAAAATTATGTTTTTCCCAATAAAGTAGAGTACTGATATTTCACCAAGTGTCACAATCTTGATCACCCAAACACATGCCACTTGATTCAAATACTACTAGTATGCTAATTTTACACATGGAATTTCACCACATGTCATAATCCCACTCGCCCAAAACCTGACACAATGGAGTATGTAAATGTTTGATTTCAATGGTGATTCAAAAATGATCAATCCAAATATATATATATATATATATATATATATATATATATATATATATATATATATAATTCCTATAAATCACATTTTCAATCTTATAAAGAGAAAAAATTAAGAATATTAAGATAAATATTTTTGGGAGTTGATAGTATTCCAATATTTTGTAGAATGGGCACATGTCAATTCTGAATAAGATAAATAATAACATGAACATCCAATTTTTAACCAATACTATGTAACACAAGCTTGGGGTATTATTTAGTGTAATACTACCATATATGCCCATTTTACACATGGATGCCTACCAACTGATCTAAATTTGCCATGTGGTGATTTCATTTTCATCTAAAGAACTCAAAAATAAAAGCTAATATGGAACTATATTTTATTATTTTAGGTTAATATGATATGTGTCATCTACTCAATAATCAATGGCCTTCATGTAATTATAAAAATTTAACTTTTCTCGAGAAGTAGAACACTGATATTTCACCAAGTGTCACATCCTAATCACTTAGGCACATGCCAAATGATCCAAATACTAATATTATACTACTTTTACACCTAGGATTTCACCAAATGTCATAATCCATCTCATCTAGATTTTGACATAATAAAGTTCAAATTTTTTAAAGATCTAGACAAGCAGAATGCCTAGATCACGATGCACGTCTTCATCTTGTTAACCCATTTTAATTAAATATCTCAAATAATCATTAAGCTGAATAGGTCAAATGGAGTATTTATTAGATGACATGTGGTATCATCTTATCAAATACTAGTAGAGTAGTGACATATTCATCCCAGTGTCATGATCCTTATGTCATGATCCCACTCACATAGATACTAACATATCCAAATTTCATATTAGGGATCTCTGGGTAAACAAAACACTAGGTTTGTGATAAGTGTTACAATCCTATCAATTTGAGACCATGAGAACATAACATAGTAAAACAAGAACCAAGCACTAGTGGAGTAGCAACATATACCTATGTTTCCTAGAACATATGACAAAAAGTTGAATGATTAAGACATAAGTGCCAATTCTAAAATGATGGAATAATGACATCTACCAAACTAAGTCGACAAAGACCCCAAAAGAAAGGGAAAAAATCCACATGGTAGGAAAAGTCATATAAATTGGCAATATATAGGAAAAAATCAAATATGAAAATAAGAAAGTAAATATAACCATAGATATACATTTTAATAACATCCATGAGATGAAAAATCCAAGAGACAAAAATATATTTAGAACCCCAAATCAAAAAACACAACCTAAAATGAAGGGAGCAAAAGATGATACCACCATTAATTTGGATGAATTGGAAAACTTAATGCATTCAATTCAAAAGTAATATATGTAGTTTACAAAGCATAATGTGATCACATAAGAAACTACTGCATAACATGCAAATGAGAAACAATGTCATTATCATTTTGGTAATGTTATGATCAATTTTAGGGATTAAATGGAATGATAATAGTGATATTATGACTATTACCAATGACTATTATATGATCCATTTTGTATAGAGGTTCTGATTTAAATTTCATCAAAATAGTCAACTTTATTTAGGTTTATCTTGATTTAAATTTTATCAAAATAGATCAAGATGAGAGTGATAATTTGAGTTAGATTTTAGACTAAGTATTGGACCCCAAATTTCACATCAATTTATTCTTAGTACTTTTTGAATATTCCCAATGACTATTCTATGAATCATACGTTTTATGTAGAGAGGATACGATTTAAATTTCATTGAGATAGTCAACTTTGATTAGGTTTAGATTGATTTAAATTTTATCAAAATAGATCAAGAGGAGAGTGAAAATTTGAGTTAGATTGTAGACTAAGTGTTGGATCCAAAATTTTATTATAATTTAATCTTAGTAATTTTTGATGATGGTGAAAAAGACATAGGTGTGGAAGTAACCTAAGGTAAAGGAGAGATGTGATGAAGAAGGCATTGGATAAGAAGAATAAAATCATGAGGAACAAGGATGTATAAAACAAGGAGGAACCAAGGGTGCAAGACTCAAACAATAGTGAATGACTTTGACAAGGGTGCAAAGGGTAGAGATAATTTTAAAATGGTTTGTACAAGCATCAGAGGAGAATAGTCAAACATAGATATAACACCACTCTACAAGAAGATATGTCCTTTCTCACCTGATATGTCAACATTCTAACTCATTGGAATTCTTATTCTCTTAGGTATGTAACTAGGATAAGTCATGTTAAAGTAATGGAAAATATCCCAACACTAAGGTCACCATTTTAAAATTTGTTACTAGAAATTAGTCAACTTAATTTGATGACAAAGTTATTTATATATACAAAAATAATTACCTTTGTTTATAGATACATAAGCAATTCCAAATATCAACTATAAAGTTAATTAACTTCCATATAAATATACAATTTAGGAATATTTAATAACTTTCACCAATCACTTTTTTACTTCAAAATAATTTCATCTCTCACTATAAAATTTAACCAAATATTATTGGGTTTGTATACATAACTTATTATACCAGGTACAAATTATGTAATACTAGAAAGATAACTCAATCAAAGTTGTTAATTATTCTTTTGTATGTTTCTAAAGATTGGTACAGATTTGGGTGTGGCCCCACATGATCTAACCATGTACATAAGTGTGTGAATATTTTCTTATTGGAATGTAGTATGCCATCAAATTTCTAGTTTTGAGGCAATCAAATTAAAAGGGATTCTTTTTGGTCACTAACAGAATAGTTTTTCTTGTCTACGAATAATATGTTCTCTATCCCATACAAATACATGTACTTATCTAGAACCTTTGTCATGTATTTAGTGTATAATAGTACCATATTTACTTTATTTGATCCAATAATTTTTTTTCTAATTTCACACTATAATATCCCCCACATAAAAAAATTTTCCACATTTCATAGCCATTTGAAGTGTTGAATGAAATAATGTTGTACTCCTGAGTTCAAGTACATAAACCACAACCCAATATTGAAATGCTTTTTTCCAATCTTCAATAAGTTAGGGATAAATTTAAAATTGAAGTATTGGTATCATGAATATGAAAAATTCAGGTGTTTGATCCATGATTTAAATTTAGTGGCCCTTGAAACCCAAAACAACACTCCTTTTACTCTGAGTATCAACAACTTCCTTCCAAATGGAATGATAATATCTAAAATAGTAAACTAATACAAGAATTCTTTTTTAGTAACTAATTACTAATAATTTATTATAATAAATATCTTGACACCATTTCATAATAGTTTAATATACTCTAAAGATTCATATAATACGAGAAATTTATAGTTGCAAAAATGTTTGGGGAGAATATCATAGTATCAAAAATTCTTAGGGAAAATTTGATTTTTTCAATGATACGTTTTAATCAAAAAATCATGATTAATCAAAAAAATTATAATATTAATATAAAAAATATTTTAAAAGTACCAAAAAATGTTTTTCATTAAATTTAAAGTATATTTAAAAACCTTATTTGAGATCTGAGCCAAATATGAATGAAAAAAATCTAAAAATCAGTATTAACAATGGATAGTATTGCAAATTGAATAATGCTCACAATATTCATTTTATATAAATTCAAATTCATTTTAATTCCTTACTTTAACACTTGTCACACATAAATTTAGATCTTTGTTTTAAAACAATCTTACATCATTTGCATCCCCAATCAAGTCTAGTTTTGTAAACTATGTCATCATAAGCCATTTTCTCTTTAAAAACTCTTTTTCAAAGAAAACATTCATTGGAATGATAAAATTTTATTTAGGTACACCTTAATTTA
Organism: Torreya grandis; assembly: GCA_037957365.1. Classification (NCBI taxonomy): domain Eukaryota; kingdom Viridiplantae; phylum Streptophyta; class Pinopsida; order Cupressales; family Taxaceae; genus Torreya; species Torreya grandis. The sequence continues at coordinate 576,234 of JARHVA010005439.1, forward strand.
AGTGGTTAATTGTAATATTTATTTAATAATTAAAAGTAATTATAGGTTTCCTCCAGATCATGTCCAAATTATTAATAAATATTCTCACATTTTTTTTACAATGCTCAGAACTCCAATAAAACAAAGGGCATGCATCCAATTTAGCATTTATCAGTAGTTTTGTTAATTTTTTTATAAATTGATATCTATATCATATATATACCAAAGTCTAATTGAAACTATGAAGATGCAAACATTAAAAACTGGGGCAAATGTCCTCATGGTTGTTTATACTCGTTGACTTGGAATGGAATGTTACTCTTTTTTGAATTATGTTTTTGAGTTAAAAATCCTTATAAGTCAAGAATAAAAAAATATATATTTGGAGGAACTATAGACAATAATAATTTTGAGATTGAACATTACATTCAAATTTTATTTGAATGTTTTTATATTAATATGTCAATTAATGTTTACCTTCATTCTTAAGAATTTGCACTAATTGTACATCATACCTATTTTCAAGCTAAGTGTGATAATTATCAGTGTATGCTTCAATGTAGTTGATGTGTTTACCAAAACCAAATTCATGTTATGCTAAAGTTCTACTATTGATTAGACATGACCTCAATCTATTTACTTGTCTCCTCTTGAGCTGAAATTGAGTATTCATTTTATTCGTCATCTACGTTCATAATATTTGTAATGGATTTACAATTTATACCAACATGAAACATATAAGTTTAGAACACAAATAATTTATTTAATAGCTATGAAATTTTATGATATAAATTATTATCAAACCACATACATACCTAGGGGTGTCATGAGGTTTTTTAGTATTGCTTAAGAATCATATCTTACTTTTTATTTTCCACTATGCATATCAGTGAAGTCATATTTAAATCTAGGGTCACTTTTGTTACATTTGTACCTCCATAAAATACTATAATATGGGATGAGTCTATGCTACATATTAATAACATGTGCTCCCAAAATGGACAAGTATTTCATACTTGAAAAGGATGATCTAATAAGATAATCCTAATATTGGTTGGCCCCAAAATTTCCAAGGGCTTAGTGTGTGACCAATCAAGTTTTATTTCCACTTCTTCATTGACCATGTCTTTTAAATCATGCACACCAAAATTGTTAAAGATCATTGATAGTCCCTGAACCAACCTCCCTCATTCAAAATCTTGTAACATCCTTTGGAAACATTTTATTATTTAATTTAGTATTTTTCATGTAGATGTGTATAAAATTATGAAACAAGTAAATTTTGAGTACTAAAATAAAAAAATATGCACACAAAAGTCATTACACTAGACCCAATGTAGGAGAGTAAACCTATAGTATCACTTTGTGTTACATCAGTGACAATGTTGAAAAAATATGAAATAACAATCTCTTAACTAAGAGAAATATGGTTTTCTAATACTGCCAATGTTTTAAGTAATATACAAGAAAAATCACACTAATATTTGAACTCATAAGTATCTTTCTCCCTTGGTAGATAATTTTTGTATCTGATGATACATACAGTTTTAAGAGGTCTATGAAATCCTTTGATATCAACATATTATCTTATTTTATTGTATGGATCCCTTTCCCTATTTGAATTTTTTATTTTTCTATTTCTATTTCTAAATTCTTCAAATAGTTGAAGAAAGTGAGTTTTATGGATGTGAAAATTTTCTCTCACATTTGATGCATCAAACCCTAGAATAATTACTTTTTTAGGAACTCATGAATTCAAATAATTTATAATTTTCAACCTTGAGACTTTGGTCTCTTTCATTCTTCTGAAATAGTCACTTAAATTTTCTGCTTTCACACTAGGGTTAATAGTCATGTTCAGCCAAACATGTCCACTCATAGCTTTATTTGTGAGTACATCCAATGATTCCAAAAATATACCTCATGTGACTCTAAATAAACATATTATAAATTTATCCAATGAATTTGGATTGAAATCTCATTCACTATATTTATTAGGGATGAAATCCATCCCATTATGTGTAGAGATAAAAAATGAGAACCCATTTTTCCCATATGTCATTGGGAATAACAAGAAATATCAACTTATCAGTAAGGATATCCACCTTTTGATTTTTAAAAATATTCTTAATCTCTTCTTTAAATCCATGTATGCAAACATAAAATAAAATTACATTTATTAGGCATATAGAGTTATTAAATGAATATCTATGTAAATTTGTTCATTTTATTATTAGCTTAACTAAATTAAATATTTAAAGTACCTTAAAGTTAGCTATATTTTTATTTCCTAAAATAGATAATTATGGTGTTTTATCCATGATCCTCAATGCCCTAAATTTTTACAACTAGTCAATAAAGTGTGTTTAAACCCATGTTTTGTTGGCCATATTATTTTGTTTGCAGATACTGATTATCTACTCTGTTGTGGCTTTGGCATAAATAATATGAGTTGACATTTGTTTCAATATATCATGAAAAGATCCAAATTCATCATTTTATAGAATAATTTTCATAGTTATGATGGTATGCTATACATTGATGATGTAGAAGTTAATCTATATATCATGCAATTCATGCTCAACATCAATGCCCAAGATATCACCAATTACATTTCTAAATGGAAGTAATACTCCTCCTAATAAAGAGGCACAATATTACAAAATATTGAGCTAACTAATCTATCAACACTAGATGGATCAAGGGATAAATTATGGTATTGAATAAGATCTTGGTGGTAGCGTTCAACTCTAATATTGAATGTTTTTTCATTGAATATGAAAAATTGAATATCTTGAGATTTTGAAGATTCAATTTTCTTAAATTCCTTTTAGCTTGATTCAATAGAGTTTTTTCCCTTATAGATAACCTTGTCTCTTGGAATTGTGATAATGAAGTTTTATTTTCCATCTTTCATAATAGTTTCTTACTCATATATGTAAACATTTTTTAATGAAAATATTTATTCCCCAGTTCTTTGTCCATATTCAAGTGAAGGGTGATGGTTGAAGTGAATGCATATTGATGAAGTCTTATAAATTCTAGTTTAACTCCATTACAAGTATTTTCATTGGTTTCCACTAAAGTGGTGTCTCTATATTTAAATGGTTCAAATTTAAGACTATAAAAAAATAATCTTTATTATGTTTTTCTGAATGAACCATGACAATTTTATAAATAATGAAACCTCTAGATCCATTTGAATAATTTTTCATAAGTGATCATTGTTGTTTATTTGCTCCACCTAAAAATTTATTAAATTATCTAAAATATATTTTGTCTTTAAAACTATCCCAAATGCTTGGTGTTCCTATTGGCCAATTTTGGTCTATATACCAATCTTCTTCACTGGATAGGAAAGGTGAATTGAGTTCCTAATGGAGTAAAGATCAAGTGGATTAGAAATGGGTCTAGTAATGCAAATGGAGGATCCAAGTAGATTATCATATGTTCTAAGCATCTAAAATCATAGACCAGGTTGTGCAAACCTTAAGAATTCATTAGAGCCTTGAAAGAATGATTAAAATATGTATTTGTGGAAGTTTAATAACCAGACCATCATCAAGACATCACATCATGGAAACAAAAATAGAATAGCTTGCTTGTATAATTTATAAATATGCTTATAAATCCTCATGTTACCATCAGACCATGCACAATAAATGTACTTAGTACCAAGATCATCTTCTTCAAGTTTCAAGTCTCGGTGAGCCTTCTATCTTGAGATTTAAGCCCTCAAAGTTTAGCTTGCTAAGTCTAAGGATCCAAGTCATCCAAGAATGAATGAACCAACTATTTTATGCATTTTTTTATATCTTAAATCAAGAAGCTTGATGAGCCAAAGTATTGTGTCTCCATGTAGTTCTTCATGTCAACAACATGCTAAGAAATTTTCATGATTCCATGAACTTTTTAGCTCAAGTTATGAAGATTCAAAGTTAAACCAATCGAGTAAGACATCCACACAAATGTCAAAATAAAGTTTTAGAAAAACAACCCTTTTTGAACTTAAATTTGATGATAGTATGAACATCAATAACATTTGCATGAACATCATTTGATAGGATCATGGGTGTCAAATGTGATATCCTAAAGTAGATGTTTGATTTCAAATAGTGGATCCCAACAGATCTGAGGGTCCATGTTGCATCATACATCTTGATTTGATGGTATAAGATGAGTCAAAAGGTCAAAGGTCACAAGATTCCCCCACGTGGTATAAGCACATGAGGCTACAAACTAATAGTGAATCTTTAGTATCAATGCACATTTTACATGTGGCATAAGCTTAGATAGAATTGAAAAGTGAAGGGAAATATTGATGGTTCTCATTTGATCATACAGATCAAAATTGATGATGTGATTAAAAGTTAATATTTAAACAAGTTGAGTCATATATCGATAGTTAATTAAAACAAATGTGAGCTCATGACTTTTGAAGGAATTTGAAGAACCATTTTTGACCAAGGAAAATAAGTCTTAAAAGATCATTTTATTTCCATTGAATATCGATCCAGTGCCATTAAGAGAATGCAATGATTTATTCAGGTGATCAAGAATATAAAGGACCACCATTAAGGATAAATATGGACCTCTAGTTCATAAATTTATATTGGGTAGGGTTATTTATTCAATTATGTTCACATTTTTTTAAGAAGGATATGTGTATATAGTGAACTCTTAGTTCTTGCAGAGATAAATTGGGTATTTTTGGACCTATTATAATACAAAAAATGGGATATATAGTCTATAGGTCTACATTAACATGGATAGCTATAAGAAAACCAATAATATTAGATTGTTTTTCCATCTATAGATGAACCTATTATATAGATATAAAAATGGTGTAGATATGTGATTAATGTAAAGTATCTCATATATTAACATGGCTCCATCATCAATAAATAAGGTAATAGCTACCATTCATGGCATGACACTGTCAATTTCAAGATTTAAGGATTTGATCCTCATGAACATGTCAAGTGGGCTTAAGATCCCAAGGTGGTGAGCTAATAGTTGGAGAAATAGTTAAGAGCATTGATTCCACACAAATAGACTTTGTCATCACATGGAATAAACCCTTATATTCTAGTAGGATCTCTCATCTAATGAGAGGAGCTCAAGGACTATTGGGATAAAAGGAGGTTGGTTTTTTTATCAAGTCATGCATATAAAAATCAATCAATGAGTTACCACCTCACTTATTGATCTTGATGACTTTTATCCACTCTCTAATACATTGTTCCCATTTCTCTCTCTTTCTGCTATATACAGAGGTTTTTGAGCCAAAAAATGGATCCTCTCTATATCCTCTCAATATCCCTCTACTACCTCTCTTAGGCATGACTAAAGTCTACCAAGATGGAGCTTGTAACCTTTTGAGATGAATACAAGATTGTTTATTATCTTTAATTGTACTGGTATAGTGTGTACATGTCAATTGATTTGCATATATGGTAGATATTTTCTCCCTTGGCAAGTCTTGATATCACCTAATTACTAGTTCATCTTGTTATGTAGGTCAATTTTAGTGTTTTGTATCTTTTAATTTAATCTTACATGTGGATATTGTGACTGGTTAGTGTATTTCATTAGACCTCTCCATCATTACCTTAAAATTTTGATCATTTGGTGAGACTCTTCATGAAACACTGATGTATGAAAGATATTTAGAATCCTAGATCTAGTCTTGTGCTTATTTCATTAGTGTTTTAAAATTCAATTATAGTGTATCAACCATAATTTAGGTGCATCACCATCTTTAGCTTAGGTTTCCCTTTCATGTTATCTCTCTCTCACTTTTCCTTGGTTATCCTTAGGTTTTAATACTGGGAATGAGGTAAATGATATATTATAGAAGATAGCCTCATAAAAAATCCTAGAGGTCTAACCCCATTATAGTATACCTATATCTTGGGGTTAGTCCCATGTTGAGCTAGATTTGGAAGTAGGACCTAAACACTTCTACTTCCAATTAGGGTGAAATCTAGACCTCAAATAGTTCTAGCATGCCTGGTGGGACTAAGGTCCAAAGTAGTGGAAGGATTTTTGGTGTTGTTATTCTATATACAAACCTTTGGAGGAATTATAAAAACATCAATGGATACTCTGAACATCTATCAGTTGGTTAATTATTTTATCTAAGTACCTAATCATCATAATCTAGTATGTAAAATCAGTCATCTTTTGATCAATATGATTATCCTCTATCTTAGCATCACACTTATCAGGTAAATAATGTTTATGTATTCCCACAAGTGGCCCTAAAATATACTATAAACCCTATCATGTATTTTTTCCTCATTTTACCCCTATATATGACTAAGGTCAGCCTCCTTTACATTCAATTCAGTCCTCTACTTCCCCTTCTTAAGACTAGGCTTACCTTATTGCATTCTTGTTAGGAGTCAAGCAAGAATTAATAGTTTATATTGATTTGATAAGGGTTATTGGTAAGAGTTTTTATTTTTCTCTAGTTATCCCTATCCATGCTCTATAAAAATCAAGGAGTGTTCTTCAGTTAGTGAAGAATAGATGGTCAGTTTGTGAAAGTGAACAATGGCCATCTTGAAAGAATGAGGACATAGTAATGATAAGAAACATGGTAAAAAATATAGATAGTATGTTAATATATTATGAGGAAAATCAAGCTCATTTAGACCAGCCTTATGTGCCCTTTCCCCTCTAAGAGCCTCAAGCTCAACTTTAGAGTCCCTGATCAGCCCCTAGTCAACCTTGTCAAAATCCATCCTTGTCAAAAATCAAAGAAGTAATATTAGACCAAGGAAGAACAATCATGAATATAAATGAGGGGGTCAAACTTGGAAAATAATTACTTATTCATGCCATGTAGGGGATAAAAATCTTCTTGCAAGAGTTATAGAATGTGTAGGTATCCATTGAAGAAACTGACTACCCACATTTTGAGAAGTAAGAGATGAAAGGGTGGGTATTGTCCATTGAAGAATTGTTTGAGAAATTGGATAAAGAGTATGTAAATACTAATCCAATTAGTTTTCCCTCTCCTACCCCTATGCCCATTCTCACTCAAGAGAATGAAGCTATTCCATCTCAAATCTTGTCCTATGACCCTAACTATTTCATACCCTCTCTTGTGAAACCACCTTCTCCCACACAAATTTAGGAAAAGGAGAAGGTGGATAAGTCTTAAACATTACCCTTGCATAAATAAATCAAGAAGGGTATAAATAGGAAAAGGGAGGTGTTAGTTGAGGTGGTATAACAACCAATCCTGATAAAGGAAGGGTTAGCTATGTAAAAAATAAATCTAGAAACCATATCTCAGCTTAATGAGATTGGTGTATAATAGTTCTAAGAATATCTCTCCTTAGTTTAATAACCACTTAAAATATAATTCAAATTACCTAGATGGAACCTATTATACAAATGATAGAGGATGAGGTTGCAGTCATAGGCAAAAATAAAGAGGAAAATTTAAGTGTCTATGATGAATAAATGATTATGGGTAGTCCACTTCATCAAAAAAGAGAAAATTCAAGTTTAGAACATCCTTCTTGGCATAGCTTTGACACAAATGAGATGGATATTGATGAGGTCAACCTTCAAGATGAAAATATAAAATATTTTGAATGGACCATTGAAGGTTCATTCTAAATAGATCAAGAAAGATATTAGGACTAAGTATTTGAGGTGGGTACACTTCAATATAAAGTGACAAATGAAGATATCCTTGATATATTAGATCTAGAGGAAAGCAAATCAGATCTTGATCAAAATAACTGTAATACTTTAGACCTTGGATGGTCAAATCAACCCTCATTTTCATTTGAAGAAAAATATGAATTAATGAGTGAGGCTGATGAAGGAGACATCTTAAGTGCTCAAGTGTTTCAATATAATGATCTTACTAATGAATAACCTAAATATTTATGGCAATAGTTCAATACCATAACTAAAGAGTTTGAAGAGGCCAAGGGACATGTCCTTCTTCCAAAAAGATATGAACATGTTGCTCTAAGCATGATCAATCCTAATTTACATAAGGATAAGGTAAAATAACATGGTCTTTTTGAACCACCAATCAAACTAAGTACAACTACTCCCAAGAGCCCAAATGAACTCTTCATGTAAGACTTTCTCAAGAGTGATGAGCAATAGCAAGCAAGTAATCCCATAGTCCAATATAAACCAATATTAGAAGACTTGGACCAATATGTCTATAGTAGAGACATGCTTATTCCGTTTCATCCATTAGAGAACATGTCAAAAGGAATAGCCATCAAGCTTCCTGGTTCACCAATTCTAATACCTCCAAAACAAGGTATTTTTCATCTTAGTTTGTTACAATTTAATGATACTCATAGTTTTCCATTTGACCCAAGAAGGGGGAACTTGTAAATTAAAACCTTGTATATATTAAATTATGTTCATGATTTTATCTAAGTTCCTTTATACACATTTGTTCAGTAGGTTAGATGTTTTTTCTTTCCTCCAATTGCTTGCATGCACTTGCCTTTGTTCTATAAGTTTCAAGTCTCGATGAGCCTTCGATCTCAAGATCTAAGCCCTCAAAGTTTAGCTTACCGAGTCTAAAGAGCTAGATCATCCAAGATGTCATCTAAGAACCAATGAACCAACTCTTTTGTAATTTTTTTAATCTTAACTCAATAAACCCCATAAGTTAAAGGATTTTATCACCATGTAGTTATTCATGTTAAGAACATGATAAACTATTTTCATGCCTACATAAGCTTTTTGAATCAAGTTATGAAGCTTCAAAGTTGAACAAGTTGAGTAAGACATCTATTCAAATGTCAAAATAAAGATCAATAAAAACAACCCCTTTTGAACTTAAATTTGATGGTGGAATTAACATCAATAAAAATTATATGAACATCATTTAAAGTGATTACAAACATGAAATTTGATCTCATGAATTAGCCATTGGATTTCAAATAGTGGGTCCTAAAAAATTTGATGGTCTACATTGTATTGCGCACCTTGATTTGATGATGTGAGATGAGTCAAAAGGTTAAGCAGCTCAATAATCCACCACATGTCATAAGTGAATGATGCTACATAATGACAATGAATCTTGAGTATCAATATGCATTTGACACATGGAACAAACTTGGATAGAGTTGATAAGTTAAGGTTAGGATCGATGGCTCTTACTCAATCATAAAATTCAAGATCAATGGTGTGAGGAAAGGTTAATATGTTACTAAGTTGAGTTTGATATCAATATCTAATTAAAACAAAGGTGAGCCTAGGAATTTTGATGAAAATTGGGAAACCATTTTTGACCAAGGAAAATAAGTCTTGAAAGATCATCCTATTGCCATTGAAGCTCAATCCAACACCATTAACAAAATGCATTGATGTAGTCAAGTGATCAAGAATATAAAAGACCACCATTAAGGCTAAATATGGACCTCTAGTTCATAAATTTATATCAAGCAAGGTTATTTTTTCAACTATGTTCACCATTTTTAAGAAGGATCCTTGTATATGGTGAACTCTTGGTTCTTACAGAGATAGATTAGGTATTTTTAGACCTATTATAATATATAAAAATGTTTATATAGTCTATAGGTCTACATTAACATGGATAACTATAGGAAAACCAATAATGTTATATTGGTTTTTTGTCTATAGATGAACCTATGATCCAAATATGAAAATGGGGTAGATATGTGTTTAATGAAAATGGGCTCATCTATCAATATGGCTCCATCATCGATAAAGTAAGTACTAGCCACCATTCATGGCATGACATTGCCAATTTCAAGATTTGAGGATTTGATCCTCATGAACACGTAAGGTAGGCTTAAGGTCCTAAGGTGGTGTTCTATTAGTTTGAGAAGTAGTTAAGGGAATTTATTCATCCCAAATAGACTTTGTCATCACATGAAATAAACCCTTATCTTCTAGTTGGATCTCATACACAATAAGAGGATCTCAGGCACTATTAGGAAAAAAAAGGTCTATTTGTTGATCAAAGCATGCATACATAAAGCAATCAATGATTTTTCACCTCACTTCTTAATCTTGATGATTTTTTTCCACTCTCTAATGCATTATTCCCATCTCTCTCTCTTTTTACTATATATAGAGGCTTTTGAACCAAAAAATGGATCCATTATGTATCCTCTCGATATCCCTCTACTTCATCTCTTGGGTGTGACTAAACTCTACCAAGATGGAGCTTCTACCCTCTTGAGATGAATACAAGGCTATTTTTTAGATTTCATTATTCTGGTATAATATGTATGTGTCAATTGATTTGTATATGTGGTAGAGATTTTATCCCTTGTCAAGTCTTGATCTGACCTAGTTACTAGTCCATCTTGTTATTCAGGTCATGTTTAGTGTTATGTATCTTTTGATTGAAGCTCACATGTGGATACTATGACTAGTTAGTGTCTTGTATTAGTCCTCTCCATAATTTCCCTTACCTTGTGATCATTTGGTGAACCTCTTCATGAAACATTGATGTATGCCACATATTTAAAATCCTAGATCTAGTCTAGTGCTTATTTCATTAGTGTTTTAAGATTCAATTAGAGTGGATTAGCCATAATTAAGTTACAAAACTATCTTTAGCTTAGTTTTCCATTTCATGTTCTCTCTCTCTCTCTCTCTCTCTCTCTCTCTCTCTCTCTCTCTCTCTCTCTCTCTCTCTCTCTCTCTCTCTCTCTCTCTCTCTCTCTCTCTCTCTCTCTCTCTCCCTTTTACCTAGTCATCAGTAAGTTTTAGTAATGGGAATGAGCTAAATGATGCATCAAAGGAGCTATCTTTATTAAAAATTATAGAGGTCTAACCCCATTATAAGATAACCATAGCTTAGGATTAGTCTCATGTTGAGATATAATTGTAAGTATGACCTAAACTCTTCTCCTTCTATCTAGGGTTTAATCTATACCTACAATAGTTCCCCTAACATGGAATGAAATAACCGAAGGTCATTGTAATAGTTAGATGGAAAGTAGATTTCTAGAAAACACTCCTCATCTCTTTTATCCTAGTATAATGTGACTTTAATAAATGTAATTTATTGGTAGGGAACACTTCTCGTAAAATCCATTATAATACATATTGTAAAAATATAGTAATAATTTATCAGTTTAAATATATCATGATGACATTTAAAATCTGACATATTTTTAAACCATGTAAAAACATATTATTTAGATACATTAGTCACCAGATCATAATTTTTTTGAATGGATGGTCATTAATTAAACCTATAAAGTATTAACATAGGATTGATAGAACATAAACATCCATTATTATTGGTCACTTATTGATAATAATCTTAGACTTGTGTATAATGGGCATATGCCCATTCTGAATTAAGTCTATTCTAAATTTATATTATATTGTGCCTATTGATATTAAGTTTTTATTATTATATTTGGTATTTATAATGAATTTTAATAAAATGGAGATGATATTTTATGTCTTGTTTAGAATGGTCTTGTGCCTAATTTTGCATGAGACATTAATAAGAATTTTATCTATTAATCTCAGTTTGTATAACAAAAAATGTTGTCAGTTGGTAGTATTCCAATCTTGTGTAGAAAGGGCACATGCCCATTGTAAACAAGATAATAATAATATGAACATCCACTTTATAACCAATATTATATAATGCATTCCCTAAATATCCTTGGAGTCACACATGACCTATATTGAAACCTTGAGAATGACCTTCATAAATTCTTTGATGATGGGAGAAGGATTGTAGAACATATAGTGAATTTCAAGCTCTCTTTAATAATCCTTTTGTAGAATGGGCACATGACCATTCTAAAAAATATAAGAATAATATGAATACCCACTTTCTAACTAATATTATGTAACATAAGCTTTGGGGGATTCTTTATTGGAGTAATGAAAGTATGTAGTTGATAGCACTCCAATCTTGTGTGGAATGGGAACATGCCCATTCTAAAAAAAGATAACAATAATATGAACATCCATCCAAAATTATAACCAATATTCCAAATCAATATAAAACTTAGGGCTGAACATCACCCCACACAAAGCCAATAGTTCATCACAGAAATGATCTTGCATGTTCTCTTGAAACATGTAGATTATGACTGGTTCAAATCAAATATGTCATGTGATGGTTTATGTGTTAAGATCACTATATTAGGTTGCTTTAAAAATTTCATATTTGTATAAAAAACCATCATAATAAATCTAATCCTAACACTTCACACATTCCATAAGTTATTCATCAGAGAAAAATATGGGTGAAAATCAAGATAGAGTAGTAGTACCATTTGTTTCCATAACATTATTACAAGAGGTTTTTAAAAATCACAATTATTATATTCCATATACATTTCATAATGCACTTCAGGGTTATGACTAAGCTCAAGATTACAATTACAAGATTACCATTACAACCACCACCACCACCAACCTTATAAATAAAACTAATGGGTATTTATACATGGTTTTATCCTAACCATTCTATTATAATATTTTTATGAAAGTGATAAATTTCTAATGACCATTTCTAATAAGTTATGGAAATCCCACAATGCTACCATAAGGAAGCCCACAAGATTGCCATTTCTCATCTTGAAAATTTGATGACTATAGATGATAATTTCTTAGAGAAACCCAATGAGATTAAACAACTTCAAGATGAGGTATAACTCACTAATTATAATATTTAACTACTTAGGCCCACATAGATAATGCATGGTGGAGTTGTAGGTGATCCAAATCCCAACATCTTGGACTCTACTTCCCTAGCTACTAGCACTACTATCATGAGGTTGAATTCTCAATCTAGCTTGGATAGATTCATTATAGGCTCCCAAAAGATGAATTACAAATAAAACTAATATTTGGTAGACTTGGAATGGGGCCAACTTATCCACTTTGACTTTTGACACTTGGTTAACACTCACAATTGATTGGGTTGAGAGTTCAAACATAGACTAGGCTCTATTCTTGTTTGCCTTGGCCACCATTTTTTTCATAAGCTATTCTAAGTGACCTAGGAAGACTCTAAATTAACCCTAGCTCAATAAAGAGCCATACAAGTGGAATAATAATGAATATTTATTTTATAGCTAGCTTGAATCTCCAACACTTTTTATAGTATTGAGAAGAGATTCAATAGGTCATCATTGGCTTTCCTAATTGGGCCCACTAAGAGGGAAATTTTCACTTATGCTTCAGGGATCCATACCTACTCTTGCATGTCCTCCATCAATTTATTGGACATATCATGGGTGGCTTAGAGAATTGAGATTGGGTCTTCAGCCACCTTTTCTTCTCCTATGGTAGTCCTTACCTTGCTAAGAGAGAACAAATCTTGGTTGGTCAACCAAACCATAGGTTTCCCCTCTTACATGAATTTATGAGTAAATATCCCATGCATATTTATCATGGTGTAGTCAAAGTCCCACTACACATATGGGTAACCCTACATTATCATACAAGGTGATTAAGATACTATAGCCATACCCAAGGTTAGAGGAGGTGTCATTTGAGTGACATGAATGGTGATGACAAGTGGAAGATGAGGTGGACATGACATGGAAGAAGTATAAGGGATGAATGAGGAAAGAAGTGGAGGTGGAAACAATATGGGGTATAGGGATACAAGATGAATGGGGAGTCCTAGGGAAATATTTGTGCCTACCACAAGTCTTGGAGCCATGTTAGTTTAATGAATTATGACTATAGGTATGGGTTATTTAGTAAAAATGAGGAAATTGAATGGTTAAATCCAAGTCCCTAGGAACCCAAGATTAGGTAAAAAGGAGGATGAGAGATGATGTAAGGAGGTAATAAGGGTGGTGTAGGAGGATGTACTACCTTATACTTTTTCCTTAGCCTCTTGCTTGGGTCATCTTGAGATATTACAATTAATTTAATAGTAGAGTTGGAAGCTATTGGGTCTAATTGGGGTAGCTAATGGACCATAAAAGGCATCACTAGAATAGTCTAGGCTGTTTGAGCTATGTATGAAGGTGCCCTTATCATAGGAGTTGTAACCAAAATAGATAAAGGTAGGGAGATAATGTGAACCTAGGTCTATAGAATGAATATTTTGGGAACAAAGGGTGTCCCAAGTGAAATGAATGGGGTATATGGGAAAGAGGAAGTGAGGGTATTGGAGAAGACCGAAGCTAGAGGCACTTGGGTGAATTATGGAGGGGATGAAAAGGGTAAAAAGGGATGACTCACTTGAGTGGATGGTAGGGGATTTATGAAATTAGGTGGTGCCATGAGAGGTTAATAAAGAGTGGAGGGAGTGGGGGAAGGTACATTTTCTAGTGTTGACTAGTGGTCTCGATGTATACTATTTTTTTGAGTAGCTACTAATATAAAAGCTTAAGGTTTGTGAGGACTAATTTTGAGTCATTCAATCTTGATCTACTTGAGCATGGGTCAAATGGGTCTAAATTTGTTGTGGATGAGTTAATAAAACTAGAAGAGGTGGTGGAGGAGCTGAGGGCTAAGGTATAGGAGGAGATCTATGAGGAGAACCTATTGGGACTCTTTTTAAAATATTTATAGAGATTTATGGGTGAGTCACCTTGACATATTCTAAATACTAAGCCATAGTATAAGGTGTAGTAAATATCTAGGATAGATGAACCTTATTCCATTTATTATTTCTATGAGACTTAATCTAATTGAGCATCTCTTGGTCATCAATCAAATTTAAGTAGAGCTCATCATCCTCCTCAAGTTGGTGGCCATAATTTAGGTTAAGAAGAGATAAGTATTTATATAAATGGGCTTTGAGATGCCTCATGGGTCCTAATCTTGGTGCTCAACTCTAACTAGGGTGAAAGACTCTCTCCTAACTATTATATTCTACCAAGGAAAAAGGCACAACACATATGGTGCTTGATAGTAATTGGGAGAGTTAGAAAAACTTTCTATTGGTGATTGATGTAGTTACCAAATAATCCCTCCATTAGTTGATACATAATTTTCTACTCTGATAGGAGGTTTGGGACTTGATATGTAAAATAGAGGGGCTCCTTGAGAATTATTTCAACTTAAATAATGGTGTCCTCCTTATAATACCAATAAACACCAATGGGGGTAAGCAAGTCTCTAATTTTTTTTGATAGCCGAGGAATAGGTGCCTTATTGGTGGAATTATAAATCACACGATATAATTAATCTCAAATTTACCTTATATTATTCTGATATTCATTGACATATAGCTTATAAAAGACTACATGGACCATCAAGCCTCTAAGAATCCATGTAGGAAAGGTATATGTCTTGAAGGTGAGTGTCCCATTGACCAAAAACCACATATACTAGATAAATCATCCTATATAAATCATCACCTCCATGAACATAACCTATCACTTTGCTTATGTTGAATTTTATTATCCCCCCCAAATGGGGACCTTATCACCATGGAGAATCATGTGGAGTAGGGGAACCCATAAGACATTGAAATGTAGACAGTTACTATCCCTGAATAGCTAGTCAAGTAATATCATCCAAACACAAATTACTTATTTGAAAGTGCAGATGGTATATGTATTTACATCCATATTATTAACCCATATTACATCAAGGATCTTGGGATAGTCATTTAAAATATCATGGATCAGGTGGGTACTCATCTAGGTTATCACTGTGGTCAAATAATAATACAAGGTGTACTTAGAAGGTTGTAGTAAGCCTTGAAATTTTTTCCTAAGATGTTAGTGATTTGATGCTAATTTTTCATAGAGTAAACCATGTCATGGAAGTCATATTTCATTTTCCTTTCTATGTGCAACATCCTACTAAATAGATTAGTGTATAGAAAACCTCAGCCTTAGATATGAATTTGTGCAACCCAATCTTGCTATAAGCTTGGAGGGTATCTTTAAATTTAACCTCATCCTCATCATCACTATTAGATAATTTGGGCACCAAATCGATATCCTTGAATATTTTGTTGTAGTACTTGAAGTGTTTCAATCCATTTATGAATAAAATGTCTCAATATTATGGCTTAACTTTGGGGTTTGAAGATGAGGTCACCATTGTATTTGGGAGGGCTATTGGTGATATAGTGTCAATAAAAATGGGAAGATATAGAGGGCAATGGTTAGAGTATAAATCAATGAGTTTTAGGAAAATAGGAGTGATAACGGTTAATGATCCTATCCTGAGGCACTTATTAAAGGGATTTGTATACATTTCTTACTTTAGTGGGATTTAGAGGATCACTTAACATGAATTATAATTTGAGTTAGTGGCTCAATCATTACATTTATTTCATATTCTATAAATAAACTCAGAGATCCTAATTAAACATTGCCTACTAGATTAAAAAAGTTAGGCCATAATTTGAGCTAATATCAAAGTTATCATGTGTAATGATATATCATATGATCAAAATATGCCATTGGAGTATTTAGACTTAGTAAATATATGGAATTTCATTAAATCTATCATGTGTACTGATCTATCATATGTAACTATTTGGATATATTAATAAAGAATACATAATAAATCTTGAATCTTTGTGTAATATATGAATTCATAGCTACATGAGTAGTTATTTTATATTGAATTTGTATTATTGTATTTGGTATTAACAATGAATTATAATTAAATGGATATGATAATTTATATATTTTTCAAGATGGGATAATTCCTAATTTTACATGACATTAATAATAATTTTACCAATTATCCCATTCTACATAAAAATAATTTGGAGAAGAATTATATCCTAAAATAAAATGAACTCCACTTTCTAAACATTATTCTACAACACAAGCATGGGAGGATTATTTAGTGGAGTACTAATAATATGCAATTGATAGTATTCCAATCTTGTGTGGAATGGGCACATGCCCATTTGAAACAAGACAAGAATAATATGAACATACAATTTCTAACCAATATTCTATAACAAAACCTTCGATGATTCCTTAGTGGATTACTAGACATAATTAAATGGAGATGATATATCTTGTTCAGAATGGGCTTGTGCTTGCTTTGAATTACATGACATTATTAAAAATTTTATCAATTGATCCCATTATACATGAGATAAAATATGTTGATGGTTTATAATATTCCAATATTATGAAGTATGGTCACATGCCCATTTTGACCAAGATAATAATAATATGAACATGCACTTTGTAAACAACATTCTATAACACAAGCTTGGGGGATTTTTTAGTAGAGTACTAAAAGTATGTAATTAATAGTATTATAATATTTTTTAGAATGGACACATTGCCATTTTGAATAAGATAAGAATAATATGAACATCCAAAATTCTTACCAATATTATGTAACACAAGATTTGGGAGATTATTTATTTTAGTACTACCAATATGTAGTTGATAATATTCCAATATTTTGGAGAATGGGCACATGCCCATTCTAAAAAAGATAAGAATAATAAAATTAAATGGAGATGATATTTTATATACTTTTCATAATGGACTTGTGCCTACTTTGAATTACATAAGAGATTAATAATAATTTTATCAATCATCCCATTATACACAAGATAATAATTGTTAATGGTTGATAGTATTATAATCTTATGTAGAATGGGCACACACCCATTTTTAACAAGATAATAATACTATGAACATCCAAAATTTTAACCAATATTCTATAATACAATATTTAGAGGATTTTTCAATGGATTAATGATAGTATGCATTTGATAGTATTCCAATCTTGTCTAAAATGGGCACATGCACTTTCTAAACAAGATAAGAATAATATGAACAGTTAATATTTTAACCAATATAATTATGTAACACAAGCTTGGGGGGATTGTTTATTGTATTATTATGAGTATGCATTTGATGGTGTTAAATCTTGTTTAGAATGAGCACATGTGCATTATGAACAAGATAAGAATAATATGAACATCTAAAATTCTAAATAATATTCTATAACATAAGCTAGGGGGATTCTTTAGTGGAATACTACTAGACTATGCAATTGATAGTATTCTAATCTTATGTAGAATGGGCACATGCCCATTATGAAAAATATAAGAATAATATGAAATTATAAAATTATAACCAATATTATGTAACACAAGATTGGAATACACTATTAAACTACATAATTGTAGTACCATTTTGTACAAGATAAAAATAATATGAACATCCAAAATTATAATCAAAATTATATAACACAAACTTTGGGGGATTTTTCAATGGAATACTAATAGTATGTAGTTGATAGCATTCCAATATTGGGTATAATGGGTTCTAGCCATGTCTTAAAATAAACAACGTGTTTTATTTCTTATAATATTTAAATACATTAAATTTAATGGAGGTTTTTTTCCATTTAAAGGCTCATGGAGTCTCAGTATCCAAGAGTCTTATGTGGCATCCTATAGAGATTAGTTTGGGGCTAGGTGAGCATTTAAATTTGTCATGCTTATTTTTTTGTAATGAATCTTTTTTATTGTTTTCCTCAAGTGCATCACATGGATTATTAATAGATATTTTTGAACCTGTAAGAGTCCTATATAATTAGATCACCCTAAAGTCAAAATGGTCACTTTACCAAATGTATCAGAGATGTTAGAGCTTGAGAGAGCCTAACCAAATCAATGGACACATGATTCAAAGGTTTGAATTTCTAGGAGAGGACTAATAAGCTCACTCCAATGTTAGATGTGTTAGTATCCTAGATCTAATAGACTTGTTAGAACCTGTTAGAGTCATAGCCAATTAGGGATATCTAAAGTCATAATGGTCAATCTTCTAGACCTGAAAAATATTTTAGTAGCTAAGAGAGCTCAACCAAATTAATGGACATCATCTGGTCTGAAGGTCTAACATGTTAGGAGTAGATTAATGACCTTTCCCCAATGTTAGATGTGTTAGTCTCCCAAATCTGATAGACATGTTAGAACTTGAGAAATACTGATCAAATAAGGGAGTGCCATGTGTCCCATGTATGTAGTTTTAAGTATCAAGGATGTTATGGTTGTGTGCTTTCTATGATATAGGCATTAATTAGATGGGAATATAGGCCCTTATTTGGAAATTTAAAATGGCATGTCATAATGGTAAAATCTAATAGGCATCACATATTGGAGATCTCTAAAGTGATATGAATGAGGATGAAATCTACTAGCTACATGCTTATTGAAGTGGCCAATCCATACATGACTCCACTCATTTTAACCCCTCTTATGCACATATATTTTCAGATTCATGTATATCATTACTACTTGTCCCTACTATGTGGAATCAATTAATTTGATGATAGTCAAATACATTAAAAAATATGTCAAAACACTCAGTAAGATGGGAGTTTAGGATGGGCTTTGGTAATGGGAGTTGATGCTACTAAGGCATGTACAATTGTACTCACTTGTGCCCTTGATCACACTCAATAACACGTTTTGGATGCATGTGTATATATTTTTAAGTCCAAATTATGGAATAAATGAGATGATTAAGCCACAAAATCGAATTTAAATTCAAATTCGATCATTGGTTTCCCAATTATCTTTAAATTATGGAATTATTTTAAAAAAATCGAGCACACTTTATTTATAAATTTCAAAACATGATGGGATTTGAATCATTTTATCTGTAATGGTTTAATAAAGGATATGATTTAGAGTACACTTTATAATATTTCACATTGGCTTATTTTTCTTGAAAGTCTACAAATTAACTTTAATACCAATAATATTGTACACACTTGATGGGTATGTATATTTTAATTGAAACACTAATAAATGTGGTAATTTTATGATAATTTAATGCTTAAATACTAACAATATTATTCCTTTTTAATTGTTTTATTAATTATTTAAAGTTATGTGTTAAAATAATTTCTGAAATTAGTTTCATTTATAGTCATATATTTTATTAAGACTAAGTACACTCAATATATTTTTGGCCATTTACAAAATATTTTATGTAAGTAATACATGAGATATTTAATTAATTTATAAGACATCTCAAATAAATACAATTTTTAAATCACACTATATTGACAAGGCCTCTTGCATTGAAAAATAGAGTCCAAACCAAACATCTCCCAAATCTATATAGACTTTTGGCACACCTAACTCCTCCCCTTAGGTATACATGAAAACAATATAATATGGCTTCCCTATTTATTATATGGGTTTTTCACCTATATATCTAATATATGGATAGACCATCCTATATATGGATAGATTTAGAAATTAGTAGGTTCCAAAGCTCATCTAACCCCTACACATATAGGCTGCCATATCTATTTGTACAATTAGGATGTATCTCAAAAAATATTAGTAGAGTGTTTTTCAAAATTGAAAATAGGTGCTACTATTATCGCAACATTTATTTTCAAAAATTTTAAATTAATGTGATCAAATGTTGGGTGGTATTTATTTGTATTTGGATGCATTATAAAAAAAACATTGTTTAAAGAATCAATTTTCCTTAGTTTTTTCTAAGGCAAGCAAGGAAACCATATGATAGATAGAAAGAGAGGCAAATAAGAGAATAATAAAATCAACACTACAAACAAATAGAGAGTTGGGTCTCAGGGATACCACTATTCATCTGGGAGCCTATCAAAACTAGATAGATAGATATTATTAGGTTTCAAAGATACCAAAAACCATCCTAAATCCTATTTATAGTACTTACAGATAGAGATAGTTGGGTTTCATGGATACTAGCATCCATCAAGGAACTTATAAATAGCATAAAAAAATAGATGGTTAGGTTTCATGGATTATTTAAAAACCATCATGGAGCTAATTGATAGTATAGAGAGATGTATATTCAAGTTTTAGGGTTACCAACATCCATATTGGAACCAAGTGAAACTGTATTGAATGACATAGAAATAATATAATAGTGAAACAACACATAGGAAGAAATAACACGTCAAGTTTTTTTCTTTAGCTGGAAAAAATTAATACATCAAGTTTTATTTTCTCAAAGAGAAAGAATTATAAAACCTAATACAAAGTTTTAATTCTTTATTCTCTGAAAATTGCTTATATCTTCTTCCTTATATCTACAACATGTAAATGGCATTTGATTTTTAAATTCAAATGTCAATTGTAATCAGAATCGCTTAAACATTAGTTTCATTTTTATAATTTAAACCTAGAATAAAAATGACATAAAAAATAAAAATGATAAATACCTATGTAAAATCCTTGTAATCTCCTTGTGTAATCTTATTAAGTTGTCCACAAATATAATTTTAGGAAAAAATAAGAATCAGAAACTGAGTCCTTCAGACCTTATTAATCACTTCATCACTTCCATGATTATTTTCCAAGTCTTTATTGACTCTTATCCATATTTAGATGTAGTTTTCATGTAAAAATAATAAATATGATATGCTAATGAGTCCTTTTGTAATCTCCACCATCTTTACTTTATTTTTATGTAACTATCATACCATAGAAACACAGTTATTAGAAAGCAACTCTTTTTATACTTTGTAGCAAATTTTTTATCCTCTATAACAATGAATATAAAATTTTAAAATAATTAGTATGAAATATTATGCAATATCTCCCTCATGATAATTTCAAATTTCTTTCGACTTCTAATTCATGATTTTATACAAAATTATTTTCACATGAAAAAAATGGGTAAGATATTTATTTTTAAAAATAGCCTTATTCCTCTATGAATGTGCACTAATACCTTATAATGATTGATAGATATTTAATGTTTCCAAAATCATAATTTATTAATAAGTAGAGGTTTATATTTTAGACATTAAGATGAGAAGATTTGATTCTTTTTAACCTATTTAAAATTAACACAATTACCTATAATATAGGTGTCTTGTAATATGTTGTGAATATTATCAATTAATAATCCAATGGGATTTGCATGTGTGAAATGGGAATGTTCTAATGAATCCAAATTATTAAATTAAGAAACATATTAATCAATTTGGTATGCCCTTTGTACACAAATTATATATCAACTATATTATGAGCATAGAGCAAGAATTTGATCAAGTTATGCCCCATTATACTAATATATTAACATTATTTTAAGAATATTTTTAATTAATAATAGGATATTTATATCTCATGTAAATTGGTCATGTACCCCTTCCACACAATCCATTGAGAATAATGGATTTGAATGGTATAATGTTAGACTTACCTTGATAGTGTGGAATGGGCACATGCTCAAATATCTAGAAAAGATATGTACACCATAAATTAAGAATCCAATATTATTCAAATGTTTAGGATTCTAGATTCATAATTGAAGATGTGAAAATTATATTTTTCAAAATGGGCATGTGCCTATTCTACGTAATCAATCTAAATAATGAGCTTGGAGATGATTAACAATGCATTAGAATATTATTGTATTTGGTATTAACAATGCATTGTAATAAAATGGAGATGATATTTTATATCTTGATCAGAATAGTCTTGTGCTTAATTTTATACTAGACATTAAGTATATTATCATTTAATTCAAATCTACACAAGTTAAGGTTTTTTGGTAGTTGATAGTATTCCAAGCCTATGTAAAATGGGCACATGCCCATTTTGAACAATATGAATAATATGAACACCCACATGGTTTCTATTTTTTTGTAAAATAATCTCAATGGGGGAATTATTTAGTGGATTACTAGACATAATATCATACCATGTAACCTTATAAAGTATTGTGTCATCATACAACTTCATATGTCATTCATAGAACATTTCATTGTAACTAGTGGTATCCCATAGAGAATTCGACCTAGAAGTTTTTTCAACAACTTCCACTCAGACACTCCATTTTCTGTAATTAAGTGGGGACTCACTATTGATTAAATAAATTATTTATATTATTTTAATATTATGTATAAAGGTAACATTCCCATTATGAACAAGACAATAATAATATGAACATATACATGGTTTCCATTTTTTATTTAACACAAGCTTGGGGGCATTCTTTAGTGGAGTAATGCCAGTATTTATTTTGATATTATATTCCAATTTTGTGTAGAATAGGTACATGCCCATTATGAACAAGATAAAAATAATATTAACATCCAAAATTATAACCAATATTCTCTAACATAAACTTGGAGGGATTCTTTAGTGGAATATTGATAGTATAAGTTGATAGTATTCTAATATTGTGTAGAATGGGAACATGCCCATTTAGAATAATATAAGAATAATATGAACATTCTAAATTATAATTGATATTTTGTAACACAAGTTTGGGTGATTATTAAGTGGATTGCTGAACATAATATCATAATGTGTAATCTTATGATGTTACTGTGACATCAAACAAATACATATGTTGTTATCCATATAATCAATTGTACTTAGTGCCATCCCATAGAGAATTAAACCAAAACTATATATGCATGAGGATGAAATGTATATTGATATTATGTATTATTATATTTATTACTTACTATGAATTTTAATTAAAATGAGATGATATTTAATATCCTATTTAGAATTCCAAGATAATCCCAATCCACACAAGATAATGATTTTTTGAAGTTGATAGTATTCCAAGATTGACATGTAGAATGGACACATGCCCATTCTGAACATGATGAATAATATGAACACCACATAGTTTCTATTTTTTTTAATAACACAAGCTCAATGGGGGGATTATTTAGTGGATTATTGGACATAATAATATACAATGGAACCTTTAAATTATACTGTAACATCAGAAAACTTCATATGATGTTCATACAATAATTGATTGTAACCAGTAACATCCCATGGATAATTAGACCTTGATTTTTTTTTCAACAACATCAACTTAGACACTCCATTGTATAAAATTAATTGGGGACTCATTATTTATTGAATATCCCATTGATATTATTATAATATTGTGTATAATGGGAACATGCCCATTATAAACAAGATAGAAATAATATGAACATCTACATGGTTTACATTTTTCAATAACACAAGCTTGGGGGGATTCTTTAGTGGGGTACTGCTAGTATGCAATTTGATAATGTGTTGTAATATAATTTAAAATGGGTACATATCCATTATGAAAAAGATAATAATAATATAAAAATTCAAAATTTTAACCAATATTATATAACATGAGATTGGGTGGATTCTTGAGTGGAATATTGTAAGTATGTAGTTGATATTATTCCAATCTTGTGTAGAATGGGCACAAATCCATAATAGTAATCTGAGCCTCCATAAAGGGGTTAATCTGTATATCTATACTCCCCATAGCTTATACATAGATAATGACTTCTAGTGACTTTAATAGGTCAATAAATTTCTTATGGGATGTTTATATTATTCCAATCTGGTGTAGAATGGGCGCATGCCCATTCTAAACAATATAGGAATAATATAAACATCCCATAAGAAATTTAATGACTTGTTCAAGTCACTATAATTCATTATCTATGTATAATCTATGGGTAGTATAGATATAGGGATCAACCCCTTTATGGAGGCTCATATTTCTATTATGGCTTTCTCAACTACAAAAACTTATGATGAATAATTATCATGACACATGCAGTGGCCTATGGTGTGTTAACTGTGAAGTAGAGGGCCATAATAGGAATAAATACCAATAGAGTAATTTTCCCACATTATTAAATTATTCAATTGAGATTTTCAATGAATATCATGATGTAATAAGTTTCCCTTTGATTCAATGCATAACATAGTCTAAGGTGTGACTATACTATAAAATATGTGATGCCTATACACATGATACTAACGATTATAAAGTAGTAAATGGAATTAATTATTCATGTGCATAAGTAAAACATGCACATGAAGTGCATGAAAGTGAAAAAAAACATGGAAAAAAGGCATGCAACTTAAATCATGGAAAATGAGTTGTAAGGAAAAAGTCATTACAAATGAGTCAGGAGAGAAATAGTAGTTCCTATCTTTGAGAATGAAAATTTAAATATTTTTTACAAATGGAATGCACTATAAGAAAATTATGGGGATGGGAAAAGTGTATTATTTTAACATTTTTCAAGTATAAAGGTAGGCATATCAAATAGATGTCATGGCATATCATTTGAGAATATTAATGAGTGAAATGATGGATTTAAGCATGAGAGAGTAAACACATTCAAGTCCAGAAGGATATATAAGTTTATAAGTTCCTCATTTTAATACTCTACTATTGGAAAATTTTTAATTGAAATATCTCAAGTGAAATATTATCAAGCAAATATAAAGAGCATTCATAAAAATCTAGTGATAAATTTTTTGTTCTGAAGAAAGATGATGATCAAGATTGGATAAAAGAGTGAAATTATGATTTTAGGAACGTGGTTGAGAGAGTTACATGTTATACATACATACATACATACACACACACATACATACATACATACATACATACACACACACATACATACATACATACATACATACATACATACATACATACATACATACATACATACATACATACATACATACATACATACATATATATATATATATATATATATATATATATATATATATATGATTTCTACCATTAGAGGATGCTAAATAAAGAAAGATAAGGAAGTTAAAACTATGAAACATGTATTCTTTTGGAAGAGTTGGATGGTCATGCCTCAACCTTAGGGATCCTTGGAGTATGATATAGCTAAAGTAAAAGGCCCATAGAAGTGATCCTTTACTTGTAATTCATGAAAAAGAGTATGAATTCATAAAAGGACATCTTGTTCTAATATAGGAGGAAGAACCTAGTGAGTCTAGCATCTAAGTAGATAATATGACACAACAAAGAACAAAGACTTATATCAAGAAGTAACCAATGATGGCACATGAGGGGGGAGGAATAAGTATACAACAACACCTCCATCCTCTAACTTGATTGAAGAAATGAAATATATTGAGTTAGTTTTACATGGTGAATATTTGGATTCCAAGGTGTTATCTTGTCATTTTATTGACTACTACCACCATTAGCCTAAGAAATAGTTATACTTGTAGCATGAGTTGAGTACTACAACATAAATAATGAGGTTATATACAAATAGAAATGTAACTGATCTATTAATCAATCCTAGCTTGGAGAAGATAAATCCTACTTACACTTCTGATTGTCAATACATTATATATTTAAGGTCATGACCAAGATGGATCTACTAGACATAACCAAGGGATATATTACCACAATAACATCATTAGGGAGGGTTATTAAGCCTCCAATCAAGAAACTCTATGTAATAACCCTAGTAAGGTCATATGTTTCATATTGACATAGTAAATGCAAAGAAAATTAAAATATAATGTAGTGCTCGCCAAAGATTTTGGCACAAAATTTGGGGTAATAAAAATAGAAATTAAACATGCATAAAATATATATAATCATGTCAATGTATAGGAAATCCTAATGTATGGGAGAGTATAATGTAAATATATGTACTCTCACAAAGGAATAACAAAGTTAGGAATAATTGCCTTTGAAGACAAACTCACCAATCCTCAATCTCTTCCTTGGCCAAGGTGATTCACAAAAGGTTATTGTGGTATGTAAGGATAAAAAATAGTAGTCAGCTTCAGGATACACAACCTATCTATGCATCTAAAATACTTATCCATAAGAAAATATTTGTATCTCCAAAGAGAGTATCAAAACCTTAAGTTATGATCCTTAATTAAAATAGTGGATAAGAAGATGCACAATATAATATTATCCTTCTCTTCCTTAATAAATGATGAAATTAATTTGTATATATAGTTGAATCCACTAGTGCAAAATGAGAAATATATGACTAAAAAACCTACTAAAAACTACATATGAATGACCAAACATGATCATGTGACCATTAGTAGTTTATTATCAGTCATTTATAATGTGACCAAATTGATGACTAAACCATTTATATTCATTTATTGGTTGTTTTGATTGATCAATTTGGTAGTATATTTAGTCATTATTTATTGTAATATGGTCACTTATTTAGTAATTTTTATTCACTGATATATTTATTCATTAATTATTGTTAACTGGTCACTTATTTAGTCATTTTTATTCACTTATTCTTATCCATTGGTAGTTTATTTAGTCATTAATTTTAATCATCATTTTGATCAATTTGGTAGTATATTTAGTCATTTTTATTCACATTGATTTCATTCATCATCATTGTGTGCTCCTCATCACATTTTTTATGAGTATTTTGACTCAAAGAAAATTAATATCACATGAGGCAGCCTTAATCCTTTAAGCCATGTTCTCACACAACAAATCCTAGCAAGCTCTTTCACATGTGCAATCATTAATCATCTTTCATTTTACTAAATATTGGGTGTGAGCTTCGAAAGCTTATAGATTTTTTGATTCTATTTTTAATTTTAATCTTTGGTGGTGGTAATTTACTTCCCTTTTTAACCATGCAATAATTTAGTGAAGCTTTAATAGTCATGGGAGGAGAAAGAGTCAAAACTGAGCCATTATCATGTGATGAAACCAAAGTAGATGTTATGCTTTGGAGTATATGCTATGAAGGTAGAAATTCTAATTTTTTTGAATGTCTAAATGGATGTGATGAGAACATCTCCATTTAGTTTCCTTCGAGCTAGAATGGTGATCGTAAAGTTTAGGTTAGAGGTATAGAGTTTGTTGTTAGTGAGGAGTCAATTTCTAAGGCCACATGTTTACACTGTGAGGGCAAAATATTGAAAATACTAGACAAAGTTCAAGACTTGAAAAGTTTGAAAAAAATATTCATTGAAGGAGAAGCATCAGTTAAGTTGCAAGGAGGCTTTAATATAGAGAGCTTGTTTAACGCTTGGGATAAGGTATACTTCACCATCATGAAATATTTTACCCTTGAAGGTCAATTTAAGTGATTTTATCATTACCATTTCACTCTTTTGAATCACTTTCATCACAAGATATTGGTTAATTTCCCCTTCTTCCTCCTATCATCCATAGAGATGTTTGTTAAGTCTATCAAAAATTCCCTATAAAAAACCCACCTGCCTCTACCTTCAGGGTTTATCAATTGCACCTTACATTATGTCCCTCTAAACCTTTAAAAATGTAGGTGTTAGATAGTTCTCATGATAGTGACCCTGATGATCACATTCCCTTGAGTGTCAGATTTGGTTTTGTGGGTTGCTATGGTTCCCTACCCTTTTTCAAACTTATCCCCTAAGTTTGAAATCTTTTCCCCTCTCAGGTTGGGCTCTAGTTATCCTTCCCTGATAGCTATGAATTATAGATCCCCTGACACTTATAACTCTATGTCTATCAAAGGGTTATGGGAGTTAAAAAATAACCCTTCCTTTTTTGGCAATAAAAAGAAAAAATCATTTGTTTAGATCAATTTTGAGAAGATCAATCAGGGAAAGAGTAAAAATAAGAAAATGGTGGGGGTGGAGCCTTAGAATTTGGCCAATGTCAAAGAACACTTGGAGGCCTACATGCAAGGTGAGGAGGCTATGGAGGAAGGGTTTGGTTTTAAATTTTAGATCTATATAGAAAGAAAGTCAATGAATATTAGGAGATCCAAGAGATTGGTAGGGGAAAACATTCATTGTTAAATATTGTGGATGATCCCTTTACCTCAAATCAGGGGGAAGAAGTAGGTAAATTAAAATATAAACCCAATCCTGATCAGTAATTGGATAAGATGTGAACCAGTTATTTTGAGGAGCTGAATGACTCCACTTATGATTCTAACAATGAGGATTTCATGGATACCAGTGAAGAGGAGAGCTAGATTGAAAGGGAGTTGAATGAAGTGAAGAAAGGTTTGGACTCCATAATAAAATGAAGGTGTTAATCACTGCTTAAAATTTTTCCACTATGTGACTTCTTCCTTGATGATTCTACAAGACCTCTTGAAAGAAGATAAAGATATAGAAGGAGAAATTGATAGAATGGAGGACCTTCTCAAGTTTATCAAAGAATATTGGAAATATTTGATAAAAAACTAGTGTTTTTATTATGGTTAATCCCTAGTCTATTTATGTTTTCCTATTTTGATTTTGTTTGTCCACTATTTTTTGGCTGTTAGTGGCCTTTGGCCTATTTTTCTTCCCCTTGGGCTTTTTTATACTTGGGATCTACACCTTCTTTGTAGACTTATAATATCAAAAACATATAATCAATGTAATTGTAAATACTTACTTCTTGAAAGAATAATTTAGAAAACCTTAAATATGTATTACAAATGATGATTATAGATACCCATTACACTATTTCAATTGTTACATTCTATAGCTGAGGGTATCCTTTCAGCTTCCAATAGATGAATAAGTAGTAGTAGTATAGACATTTTAAATATATTTATCTAAAAAATGTGGAGAGATGTCAAATTTTAGACTCTTATTTTAGATTTGTCACATACCATACTTATTAATACTCCATTAACTTCTTCATTAATTTATAGCTAACAAGAGTATCAAATAATTTAAGTTATAATATTAAGTACAAGAAAGGTAATTCCAATTAGGCTATAGATTGCTTAAGTCATCCAATTAAGTAATAAGATTACCTTAATATAAGTCACAATAAAAGTATCTCCAATTACACTGGAAACTAATTATGTCACCTCCAATTACAACATGATAACTCCTTGAACCAAATACCTTGAACCAAATAGTTTGAACCTTGTCCCTACTTAGTGTGAGTGCACAAGTATTTTATTAATATTAAAAAAAAATACATAAGGGTGCCTTTACTCTATTAACCCTTTTACATTGCAAACATTGATTTATATAGTTTTTACCAATGATCGGTAAAAAAAACCAATCCTATAACTAAAAAATTATGGGAAAACAACCTGTAAGGTAGCTCTAATAAATTTACTCAAAAATATAAAACTACCTAAAACTAAAACTAAATAAATTTATTTTATGGGGGTGTCTTTATTAAAAAGATGCATGCCCCATTAACAATAATTATTATTAACCTGCCAAAAAACTAACCTAATGTTAAGACTTTGAAACAAGTCATAACAAACCCCCCTATGATCCAAAGTCGGGTCTTTGGACACATACCAAGCATTTTTTTAAAATTTTTCAAATTTGATTCTGTCAAGGGGTTTTGTGAAGATATTAGTTGTCTGATTAACAGTTGAGAAATATATTGGATCAAGAGCTTTCTTTTCCACCAACATTTGTAGATAATGGTATTTGACATCCATAGGTTTTATTTTGGCATGAAACACTAGATTCTTGGACATCTTGATTGCTCTTTGATTATCAATGTATAATTGTGTAGGACCAAATTGAGAAACCTGAAGATCTTCAAGAATATGACGTAGGTAAACAATTTCTCTGGAAGCATCCCATGTTGCAATATACTTTGATTTTGATGATGAATTTTCCACTGTACCCTACTTTTTACAACACCAAGCAATGGTAGTTAAACCCATATTCATAGTGTATCATGTGGTTGACACTCTATCATCCACATATCTACCAAAATCTACATCACAATATCTAACAAGTTTGAAGTTCTTATTGTGGCGGTATTCAAGGCCATATGTTTTCATTATCTAAAGGTAATGAAGTACTCATTTTTCTGCATGCCAATGAATTTCTCTAGGCTCATGCATAAACCTAGATAAAATTCCAACTAAAAATGAAATATCAAGCCTGGTAGTCATCAAGTATATCAAACCTCCCACCAATTGTCTATATGTGGTGCCATCAAAAAAGGCACTGCTATCATCCTTAGACAATTTCAAATTACTTTCCATGGGAGTGAGGGTAGGTTTGCAATCACTCATGCCAAACCTATCTAATAACTCAAAAATATACTTAGTTTGTGAAATTAAAATACTATGATCTTTCTGAGTTACCTCTATGCCTAGATAGTAGTGAAGAAGTCAAAGATCTATCATCTCAAACCCATCTTTTAATTCCTTCTTCATAGACTTGTTATGGTTTTCATCATTACCTGTGATAAACAAGTCATCGACATAGAGAACAAGTATCACCATTTTCTTACCCTACACTCAAAAATAGATAGTATCATTAGATTCCCTATGATGAAACCAATGGATTTTAAGTATGAATCTATTTTCTCATACCAAGCCCTAGGTGCCTATTTGAGCCGATACAAAGCTTTTTTCAATTTACACGCTTTGTGTTCAGCACCCACTTGTTCAAAACCTTGAGGTTGTTTCATATATGCTTCTTCCTATAAATCACCATACAAAAAATCACTTTTAACATCCAATTGATGTACTTTCCAACCATTTTGTGCTACTAAGGCAAGTACCATATGAATAGTGTACCATTTGGCAATTGGTGCAAATGTTTCCTCATAGTCAATACCTTCTTATTGCACATATCCTTTTGCAACAAGTCATGCCTTATGTTTATCAATGCAGCCATTTGATTTATACTTAGTCCTATAAACACATTTACATCCGATGGGTTTAACATGTGGAGGAGGATCAACTAAAACACATGTATTATTGCTAAGTATGGCATCATACTCATTTTTCATTGCCTGTTGCCAAACATGTTCAGTAGATGCCTCCTCAAAATTGGATGGCTCAAAGGAAGAAGTAGTAACAACCATATCATAGTTTACCTATTTTCAAGAATTATTGGCCCCATTAAACCAACTTCATCTGATTTCAAGTAAAAAAAAGTACTTTGAGCCCATTTTGGATACTTAGTCAAATTATTTAAATTAGGGACTCAAGAATTCTCATCATGTGCATCATTCGAAGGGGGACTTAGAGATTTTTTAACAATTTCTAAGTCATCAACCTGTGAACTTGTAGATGAAAGAGAGGAAAGTGAAGGAATTTGAATTTCATACCATAAATTTGAATATTTATCCCCATTATTCAAACTCTTATCTCTTTTTGTATTTTTCCTCTCTAATCTATCAAGTTGATAATCAATCTCTGCAATGTTCATAGTCTTAAACTCATCAAATATTACATCTTGACTCACTATGAAATTGCTTGAATCTTGTGAAAGAAAATGAACCCCCTTTTTATCTTTAGAATAACCAAGAAAGATGCATTTTTGACTTCATGGTTCCAACTTAGTTATGTGTTTAATAGGAACTAAAGCAAAACAAAGACATCCAAACACTTTCAAGTGTTTAAATTTTGGTTTAAACCCATACCATGCCTCATATGGAGTTTGTCCCAAAAGTGCAACTGTGGGGGACCTATTTTTCAAATACACTATAGTAACAATGGCTTCTACCCAAAACTTATCATCAAGCTATTTATAGTGTAACATGGCATGTGTTGTGCCATCTAAAGTTATATTCATATATTCAAATACTCCATTTTGTTGTGGAGTATAAGCATTATTATATTGTTGATGAATGCCATGTTCTCGACAATAATATAAAAATTCATTTGAGGTATACTCACCTCCATTATTTGAATGAAGAGTGGCCAAATGTGAACCTATTTCGTTTTTGATGAAGTGTAACCAATCAACAAACTTAGTGAAAACTTCAGATTTATTTTTTATAAAATATACCCAAGTCATCCGAGAAAAGTCATCAATAAAAAAGACAAAGTATCTATACCCACCAATGGATGACTTTTTCATGTCACATACATCACTATGAAATAACTATAAACATATGTTACCTCTCCAAGATGACTATTTAGGAAATTTTTCCTAATTTTGTTTGCCCAAAACACATGATTCACAAAGAATACTATCTTTGTGAAAAGTGGGCAACCCACTCACCATAACATATCTCTACAAATCCACTAAAGAGTGGATATTCAAATTTCCATAGCAGAGATGTCATAACTACTACGTAGACATAGTACCTGTACCTATGTCAACAACTACCACAAGCTCTATAGTGGGAGGAAGCACTTTACAATGTAATCTAACCAAGTTTCCATCTTCATATCCTATATAAATTATTTTATAATCATCCTTCACTAAATTAATGTAAATGATCCCATTTTCAAGAACTATTTGATATCCTTTCTTTCGAATAGTACCAAATAAAGTAATTGTTTCTTTAATGTGAGAACATACCAACCATCCTCTAAGTATTATATAGACCCATTATGAAGAAGAATCTAAATAGATCCAAGTACTAGTGGTGTATGCATAGACTTATCTGCTAAGGCAACTGGAGAGAGAGAAGCTTCCTTAAAAGACCAAAATAAATCTCTCCTAAATGTCATGTGTTTGGTTAATCTTGTGTCTAAAACCCATACATCTGTGAGCTCATCTTTAGCCTCATATTCAATATAATCAATGTGCCCCAAAGTAGTGAATGCAGATTCATGGGCAACATTAATGGACTCATCATAGTCATGATCGGCATACTGAGTAGAGTTATACTTAGTCACTTTTTGTGGCCTCTAAATTTTATCAAAAGGAATCCTACATTGTGAGGCAATGTGACCAAATTTTCCACATCTATGACACTGAATGTCTGATCTACCTCAACCTCTGCCCCTATAAGAGTTGTGACTATGTCCTCAATCACTTATTTCATGTGAATGAGATTGGTTAGATTGTTGATTATTTGAATGGCCCCTACCTCTATTTTGATATTTCCCCCCTCTATAACCTCACCCCCTCTATAACTATTTCCTCTATTATTTTGATGCCTAGATGAAGATGAACTAGGCTTTGACTCTAAAACATGGGCTTCTTCAGTTTTCTTGGATTTATTGGGTAGAGAGAGGTCATGTTGGATGATAAACTTATCCAAATTATCAAAGGTGATGCTTGTGATCTTGTTAGAGACATGCAACATTTCAACAAAATTCCTATAGGACCCTGGTAGTCCTTTCAAAGCAGTAATGACTATGAGGTCATCATCTAGTTTTCCAAACCCAACCTTAGTGTACTTAGTAGTGATTTTTTTTTTAACTTAGACATATATTCTCCCATATCCCCATCTTCATCTAATGACAAAGTAAACAATTTCATATGAATATCTATCTTCTTATTCTTAGGTTTTTTATCATATAAATCTGATAATGTTTTCCATGTAGTGTAACTATGAGGAGAATTTTCAATATGAACATAAGTATCATGAGTACAATAGAATTTAATGAAATTTAAGGCCTTAAAATCATTCAAATTAAATACATCTAATTTATCCTACTCTATTGGTAATGTGGGATTTTCATTCTTAACAATATCCCATAACTCATTAAAAACTAGCGAAGCCTTTATCAATCATTTCCAATCAGAATAATTGGAAATTGTTAATCTACCACCATCTAAAAGCAAATTTTGAATATTTATCATTTTGAAATAAAATCAAGTGCATTAGAAAAAAGTGTGACAAAATTTAAAAGAGATGAAACAAATATCACACTGCTTCTATGGGTTTTTTCACTTACCCTCTGCGTAGAGCACAAAAGAAAAACAAGAATTTTTGATGGGTTTTGCACTTAACCTCACCAAAAATAAATGATTACACCCTTATTTCACTAAATTACAACCTTATTCCACCAATTACACCCTTATATCACCACAACAATGTAAAAGAAATAGAATTGAATTCCCCCTTTTTCGATTTTTAAAATAACACAATACAATAAGTATGCATTTTATAACTTTAAAATTTAAAAGGGAATATTCCTTTTACAAAAAAATTATATTCTAAATTAAAAATAACTTTTTCCAAAAGAAGGGATTAGAACCCTTGACCTCCTCCTTGCAAGCTTCTTTACAAAATAGGCTTAACCAATTGCTCTAAGAGCATTTTCAGAATATAACACTCATAAATTTATACTTATTCTAGATTTTGTCTATGAGGAAAAATTAAAAAAAATTACATATATGTAAATTAATCAAAACTTTTCCCTTTTTAATCTTCTCAGTCAAGCTTCCTCACATGGGACCCACTAAGGCAAATTTTTGAATCCAAACTTTAGAAACATGAAAAGATGTATATTCTTGAGTTTTAGACCTGTGCCATTTTTCCTTGGGACACCATGGCTACTCATAGAAGTTTCTCTGCACCTGTTCTCTCTATAAGAGGCCATACAAATATGTGCAGGTAGTATAAAAAAGGTTTTGCTGAGTTTTGGCAAATTTCAAAAGTATTTTTTTCTAGAAATGGATTTAAATTATAGCTAGGGTGTTGGAAGGCCATACCATAGGCTGTACAACTCAGAAAAAATTCTAGATTTTCCTTTTGATGATGCAAAATACGGGTTTAATCAATATTGGTAGGTGTTTTGGATTTTAAGAGGGCTGAGAATGAATTGAAATAACAAAGGCAGCCATGAATGGAAATTACAAAGGTTTTCAACAGAAAATACGCTGTATTAGTTTGATTTTTGTAAAAAATAATGAATTTAATAAAAATTAAATGCTACGAAATTCATTTTAATGTCAGAGGAGGAAATTGAACATAATTTTAATGGAGTATGAGTGGCTAAAATGAAGAGATGGTCATATAAAAGAAATACACAGGTTTAAATGCAAAATAATATTTGAAAAATTAAAATAATTTAATAATTTTTCAAACATTTAAACCAATAAAAAATTTAATTTATATGGCATACCTTATTTCATGCCAATAATTTCACATGAATTTGACTTTTCACCTTGCCATCCTTTCAAATTCACCAATGCTCCCAAAATTCACTATGCTGGATAAAACCAGGCTCTGATACCACTAATAACTCTTTGAACCAAATAGTTTGAACCAAATAACTTGAACCAAATATTTTGAACCTTGTCCCTACTTAGTGTGAGTGCACAAGTATTTTATTAATATTAAAGAAAAATAAGTACATAAGGGTGCCTTTACTATGTTAACCCTTTTACATTGCAAACATTGATTTATATATTTTTTACCAATGATCGGTAAAAACAACCAATCCTATAACCAAAAAATTACGGGAAAACAACTCGTAAGGTAGTCTAATTAATTTACTCAAAAATATAAAACTATCTAAAACTAAAACTAAATAACTTTATTTTATGGGGGTGTCTTTATTAAAAAGATGCATGCCCCATTAACAATAATTATTATTAACCTACCAAAAAACTAACCTAATGTTAAGACTTTGGAACAAGTCCTAACACAACACTAACAAGAGTCTTGGATTCATATGGCCATGAGAATTTTAAATGGCCCATGATGTATGGTTGTGATCCTTATTTTTATTCAGACCACATAAAATGCATAAATATTATTTTTCTCAATATGTAGAGCATGACAATGATGAATCCATGAATATTTATCATGAACCAACATTTAAAGCTTTAGGGAATATATCTTACTCTAATTTAAAACTCAAGATGAATTAATAAATTTTGGGTATTAGCTACAGTTGCCACAAAACATATGCCATAATGATGAGACTTCAAAACATATGACTTAAAATATAGAAAAACATAATCAATCATTCATTTTCACATAATGAAACTACTATTAAAAAGGCAAAATACTAAAATTTTATTAAGAAAAGGTGTTCTTACAACATATACAAGACATAAATGTGTCTTTTCTTTGGAAAATGTGTTAATATAAAGTGTGTTTCTCAGTGATATGACTAATAAAACTGAGTTACAATGATTTTTTTCTTATACAGCTCCAAAAAAAAACAAAAAAAACACTAAGAATATCCATAAACATGAACACATTAAAACTATTGCATAAAGTAGTGGGCCAAGTTGTCTAACAGCTAGTACATGATAAACATTAACTATGTTATTTTTTTCAAATATTTTAGTGGCCACCATGTGAAGGTCCCTTCTTTCTCTTTCAAATGGATAGATCCATCTACTTTGTCTTCATAAGGAAGGGGTATATTACTTGTGACCTTTAAAATATTTACATTTGCATCTCTTGTTCCTTTCAATTTGACTCCATGTATAATAGATAGTGAGTGAATCTACCCAATGCCCATAGTAACACCATCAAATGGATCCAACATTGGGACTTTATCCCCTTCTTGGAGTTTATCAATAAATGCCTACAAAAATAAATACATAATATATTGAGATATAAAACATTTTAAGCATGAATAATGATAAAACATTTGGACAGATAAAAGATAACTATTATATTACCTTAACTAATTCAACACAACTATGATGATTGTGTTGCACATTCTTGTATAGTTCATCATGATCACTATCAATATCGGTAGCTTGGTTGACATCATGAAGGCATTTTTGTTTTCCTACTACTTTGATAAAATTTCTTTGCATGTGGTTTAACCATCATGCAAAAAAATATACAAAGATTTCAATAGTCAAGTAAAGAATGCAAGCTATAAATTTGTCCAAAAGAACATTTTATAGATCACTCCAATAATAAAGAAACTAGCTTGGATTCTCCTACACTCAGATTTCAATAACCTACATATTAAGAGGCATTTGTATACATAATTTCCAAACAAGAAGAAATGAGATCAATAGAGCCTCTTCCTTCAACTAAATCCATGGATTTATGCTCATTTCATGCAAAAATTATAGGGTTAATGGAGGCAACCAACTGTGAAACTTGCTGAGTAAGACCAAATATGTAACTCATTACCTTTTGGTAACTTTCATATAGATTGACATGATCTAGAGAGGTTCCTATTGTGTATTTAATAGATGGTTGTGAAATCTCTATTGACAAACTAAATTTCCACTTCATCCCACTCTTAGATTTACTAGGTCAATCTAGTGCTTTCATATAATTGATAATATCTTCTGCACCTGCTTCTCTATTACTATTTTCCACCTAAAAAACAATGTCAATTTCAAGATATAGTCAGTTTAATAAAAAATTGAAATAAATAACACAATATAAATTGAACTAAAAAGTGATACACTTACTACAAATTTATCCATTTTAGCCTATAACCCACCTCTATCAAATGTGTATCCAACCCTCACATTATCTCTTGATCTCTTGCCTCTATTACTCTTTGCCAAATATTCTTTGAAATGCATACTTTGTTTTAATGCCTCTCACTATTTGAGAGATAAAGTGAAGTCTAACCTCTCTTTTCCCTCCATGATTTATTTTCTATAATTATATCTAAAATTGTTCATCAAAATTGTCATCTTTTGCTTGTAATATTTTCTAGAGATTTGTCCACCAGTAGTCTTAAAAACATTTTCCATTTTTTGTATAACATTTTCCATAGTTCATGGATCTCACTCTATAAAAATTGATTTGAAAATATCCAAATGGTCCCTACATCTTACACCTAACTCAAAGGACCACTTTATAGCATTTGGTCCAATGGGCTCACCATCTCTTGATACCTCAACGAAAAATGGATTCTTGCCTTATAATTTTCTTTATTTTACATTCCTCTCTATAGATATATACAAATCTTGACTGAATATTTGTCTTTTCACAAATTTAGACACATCTTATATTAAACCACTACCAATATTTCTAGTTGATCCACTAGTTCCATCAAAATTTCTAGATGCAATAGGTGCACTTTGAGGCACAAAAGATGCAAGCGGTCTCTCTTCATGACTTTAATTAACCATAACTTCATGCTCCTTGGCCACATCAAGTGTGGTATGAGTAGGTAGACCAATATCATTCTCCACAAATTTAACTTCAAACACATCCTTTAATGTTGAATAAATCATCTACAGACCTGTTGTTCCTTTTCTCTATTTTTTTCAATAATCTCTCTTAGACTTTATGCTAAGATATCTTCATGATGTTGAACATCACCATGTGCTATATTAGGCTAAACATCACCATGTGTTATATCATGTTGCACACCATCATGTGCTATATCAGGATACACATCACCATATGCTATATCAAGTTGCACATCATCACAACTATTATTTTCATTGACTACATTTGTTTAATCATAAATGCGCTGGCTTCTACGAGATGGTGGCATTGTATCTTTTCTTTCCTTTTGTTTTCTATTTACATTTATTTGTACTCTTTTTATTTCCTATAAAACAAAAATAATGTCATATTATGTCTTATATATATAAAGCTCTTGCCTATAAAATTTCATTAAACACTATTAAATAAATAATATACTACTTAGTGGATTTACAACTTACGTGTTTGTCAAACCAAGACATGATAAATATTCATTATTCTTGGACACTTTTTATCTATGAAAGCACTCATAATATATCAATGAAATTTCAGCATTATGATCACTATCATCAACTAATTTTCACCTTACATTCATCCTTTTCCTCATTTTTTGAAGTCCAAATAAATAATAATGTATAAATTAGTAACTTGAATTAGTAAAACTTTATTGAGTTCATAACTTGATAATTTTTGACTTTCTAATCTATTGATAACTACAAATCGCAACTTAAAAAAGAATTTAGTTTATAGATTAAAAAGAATTTTCAATAAAAAACTAAGAAGATGTTTACAATTACATGTATCAGACTATCAATATGACTATCCCTTGTTTCAATTGGATATTGACACTTATGAATATTGATCACTCCTATCTACATCTACTTAATTTTGTTCCTCATCTCATCTATGACATGTAATACATTCTCTCTCCCAATCTCTTCATTGGTAATCAAAATATCTTCTTCAAACACTCTATCATTAGCTTCATCCACTTCTTCAAATGTTTCTTGTAAATTAACATATTTCACATTAGTCTTTATATTGACAACTTCCATGAATTTTTATTTAGAATGAGACTCTATTTGAATGACATATGACCATCTTGGGTTTTTTACGTCATCAATTAGAAATTATTGGCTCATTTGAAGAAGGGAAACATATGGTTCATTTGTTTCTGATAAAAATTATCTTATATTTGTGTGTACACATACACACTCATTAAATTGTACTGTAGATGGTTAGATTCACTTACATTTTAATAATATAAGACTATTTTCACTAAAATACACTTGAATAATTTCTTGGATGAATCCAACATAAAATTTCTTCTCAATTTCATGAATAAATTCAGCACCAATAACACAATCACAATTTTTCTTTCCTTTATATTTTTATTCCACTCTTAAATGACTACCATAGGCCCACATTCCACTAAAATTCTTAGCCCATAAATGTGGAAATTTTGAAATCTCACTTTCCTCCATTTTTATATCTTAACCTTCTTCTTTTGCATCATGGGCTGGATTAACAATACATTCTTTAAATTTTGGAAAAGAATAACCTCCAATCAAATCATGATGTCTATGATTTTGAGGTCAATGTTGCATCCAAGCTTGATTCTCTTCTTCATATTTTATACATAGAATATTAATGTAAAAATAGTAAGATTAATAATATAAATGTGTAAATACAATTGAGTAAATAAATTATCGTGTAATTTTTTTTACCTATGCCACTTATTAAATGAACTTGTGTTTCAAATAATATAGGCATGTATCACACTTCTTTCTTGCTATGATAGCTTAAAGTGCCATCCATTGCCTTATAATACTTCACTTTCAACTCTCTCATATTCATCATCATCCCATACACATTCATTGACATTTTAAAAATCCTTCATATATTCTATGCAAAATCCCATGGCCTTTTGCATTGAATATCCCTAAGACATGTTGCCTTCCAATTTTTCCCTAGTATGAACATATTTTTTCTAAACCTTCATATATCATTCTATAGGATACATCCATCTCATTCTTACTGGGCCACAATGTTCTAGTTCATATTGTAGATGTATCAAAAGATGAATAGAAATGTTAAAGATTGTTGGTGTAAATTATCGTTCTAATAGAAAAAGGACTTTAATAACCTCCTCCCTCAAACAATCAAAGTTTGAAGGATCTAATACTTGTAAACTCATTCTCTTTAATATTAGGCCCAAAATTATAATTGCCAATCTTGGCCCCTTTTCTAGACTTGATATATTTACCATAATAGGTACAATATTCTTTATTATGACATGATAGTCATGGGTGTTGAGGCCTCTTAAGCTATTAATGTCATCTTGGATTCTAATACTAATAATTACATATCTAGTGGGAAAGGGAGTCTGAGACATCAACTGTAATAATTGTGCATGTTTTTCCTATGTCTAGACATAAGGAGCACTAGGTTTTCTATATTTTTCATCATCACATTTTTCAACCCAAATATTTTGATGAATCTTTAGTTGTCAAAATTCTTCATGTGATGAAATAATATAAAAAACACCAACAAGAGTTTCTTTAATAACATATGATACATTTTTCTCAGTATGCATAAAGTCAACAATATGCCTAATGGCTATATCCTTAAAGTATGACAACTTATACAATATTCACAACCATTTTACACCACTTTCATTACATGGATCATATCCACTACCAAAAGTGCCATCATTTTCAATACATGACATTCTTTTTTGTCCATTGTCAACAATGTAGTCACCCGTTATTAACAATGGTGCTTCATGATTTCCTTCTTGACCATTGAAACATGTTTTTTGTCAATTATATATATGATCCATTTTAAGGTAACTACAATTTCCACAATAAATACACATACGCAAAATTCTTGAGTGCCTCACAAGATCCTTAAATTTGCAAGCAGGGCATTCATGGTATCCATAAACACTGAGACCAAACAATGTGCCATATGTAGGAAGATCATGAGTCATAAACAATAAGGAATCTATTAAAGTGAATCCAATTGAATGACCATTCCTTAAAGATTGAATTTCTTCAATTACTTTCCATAATTCCATTAGCTCATCATATAATGGCTTTAGATAA
Source organism: Torreya grandis (assembly GCA_037957365.1). Lineage (NCBI taxonomy): Eukaryota > Viridiplantae > Streptophyta > Pinopsida > Cupressales > Taxaceae > Torreya > Torreya grandis. The sequence continues at coordinate 617,800 of JARHVA010005439.1, forward strand.
GCATCGATTATATCTGAAGTCACTCTTTTCTTTCCTAGTATAATCAATGATGGCATTATGAAAAATGGTTTAGTTGATAACCATGGAGACAAGTTATAATTTATTAAAAACACTGGCCAAGTTGACCATTTAGTACTTTGATATGAGAATGGGTTCACCCAATCTAGAGCTAAACCCAACCTTATATTATGATGATCTTGAGAAAACTTAGGCCATCTATTATCAAATTCCATCCACACCTTAGAATCAGGCACATGTCATTGTTTTCCATCAGTGCTCTTATTTTGGGCATGCTATTGAATAAGTTTAGAAATGTCTCTACACCTATACATTTAGAGTAATCATGGGATTATTAGAAATTAGTGAAGAACCTTTCTAAGAACCACAATTGATTTCAACCCTTGTCTATACCTCACTTCATGACATTTCAAACATTCACTCTCACTTGCACTATTATTGTGAAAGAATACACAATCATTCACACATGTGTGTATGTGTTCATACCCTAAACCTATATTAGTGAATTTATTTTTACATTGACTTTATTTTTTTTGAAATGTGGAGTCAAGTGGTAAAAATAAACTTAATAATGTCAATAACTGATCTACACTCTCATTTGTCCAACCAAACACCACTTGAAAGTTAATAATTTGAAGGATTGTTTTCAAAAAACTTAACTTAAAATTATAATAAATATGATTTAAAGCATCCTCTGTCAACTTGTCCTAGTCATTGTTTAGACCCTCATTCAACATTCTCTCAACTTCAAACCTTTTGTCTAACATTATTTCCTCTTCATCTATGTTTGATGCCACTTCATATATGTTTGTTGCCTCTTCATATCTCACACTCTAAAATTCTATAATATATTCATAATAATTATAATCCCAAGGGATTATACCACTATGCCAATATCTTATCATATGTTGATAAATCAGATTTCATTTTCTCACCTTTCCACCAAGACAGTAATTACATGGACATGGATATTTTTCCATGTCCCTCTCATCAGCTACTCTCTCATCAAATGCATGGTATTTATCTATAGTCAACCTTAGACATTGATCCATCTGTAATGTTCTACACATAGCAACAAAAATCTTTTGGGGAAAAAATTGGCAAACCAAAAGTTCAAGATTTTTTGAAAATATAGAGAAAAAATTAGATTTAAAAAAAAATCTAAAACATTGTAGACTAAGAGACAAAAAGTTTTTTTTTTTAATTGAAAGGAATTTCCAAAGCAATAGAGTTATAGAGAGAAAATAAAATAAAGAGTTTAACTAATGAATTATAAAAAAATAGATTTTTGTAGTTTATATTCAAATTGTTGATTACATTGTATTTCACATCTATCAAACTCAGAGAATTACTTCACATTGCATAACTAATAACTAGATGCTGATAGATGACAAAATTTCAATTACAATATAGTTTTTAAAAAGTCAACCTAAGTATTTATGTAATTACTTCACATTACGTAACTAATAATTAGGAGTAGCTACCAATTGCATTTACTTGTCATGGCATTCCATGAGACCACATTTCTTTGAGGCATTTTTTCAAATAGTTCCCTACCTTGTCTTTGCTACCACATTTTTGATACATAACTACCAAAGCATTTTATCAAATAGTTCACTACCTTATTGCTATGGCTAAAATCCTACAATAATTGATTTCAAAAAAGTTGTGGATGCTTAGAGAAAATGTATCAAAGCATAATAGTAAGCAATAACATAGACAAGGTAGTGAATTGGTTGAAAAAATGCCTCAAAGAAATGTGGTCTCATGGTGATGGAATGGCATGAAAATCCATAACAATTTGATTTCCATGACATTAGTCATGGCATTCCATCACCATGAGACCATATTTCTTTGAGGCATTTTTTACAAAATTCATCCTAGGAGTCCATATTAATTTTATAATTATTTTAGGAGTCATTCATAATCATCCCATATCACGTCCATGTGAAAGACATTTGTATTTTGATCATTGATGTGTTTTTTATCTCTTACCACAGCCCTATAGTACATTCAAATAGCTTTGATGGGTGTGTGGGAACCAAAGGAAGTGAAAAGATAGTTACCACTTCCCTGAATCATGTAGTAACTTCACTTGTAGTGTTGTGCTATATAGAGACAGGTTATTAGGTCCCCATGATAGTTTAAAGAAGGTCTTGTTGGCTAGTGGTAAGCTGTAATAGTTATATAAACTATGCCCCACACTCCCACCATAATTAAATCCAATGCTTGTGGTGTTACAATAAATAGTGAAGGGATGTCAAAGGATCCCATGGTCCTACGATGGTCAAATCAAAGGTTGGTGGTAATGTAGTATGAGGTATAAGGGATAACATGTATCCTACCATCTCGCCATTCATAATATATGAGACACATATTTTATTATTTTAATATTATCATCAATTTTTTAATTCTATCACACAATGTCTAATTGTTAAAGGGTCATTCAATGGAAATTAGCCACCCAAACCCTAATATACATAGTTAGAGATATTAACTCTCTAGAGTTCATACTCTATATTTTTCATATATTTTCCTTGACACTCTAGGTCAAAATTTTAAATATAGAAGGTACATATGAATCAAAACAAATGAATTCTCTACTTAAGAACCATATTAGGATCATTTTAACACATACCAAAACCCCATGATAGTTTAATGAAGGTCTTGCAGGCTGGTGATAAGTGGTAATAGTTATATAAAGTATGTCTCATGCTTTCACCATAGTTAAATCCAATGCTTGTGGTGATATGATAAATAGTGAAGGGATGCTAAAGCATCCCATGGTCCTAAAATGGTTAGATCAAAGGTTGGTGGTAATGTGATATAAGTTATAAGGGGTAACATGTATCCTACCATCCTATAATGACGTGTATCAAGGCTTACAAGGTGGTGGTAAGTGGTGAAAGATGTGGTAAAACCATCCAAAATCTCCCAAAATCCTACAATAGATGTAAATAGGTGTTGTAATGATGTGGTAAAGTATTAAATACTAAAATGACTATATCACCACCTCATAGTGGTTATCATTGGTGCCCATGATTGAATTACCTAGCCAACCATTATATTGGACCAAATAAATGGTCTATGTTTGAAAGACTTGAATGCTAAGATTTATCAATTTCATGGCATGAACTAGAGTAATGGAGAAATGACCAGCTTTATAGTATAACAAAATTTGGAATTTGTCTATATTTCATCATTCAAGTAAATTTAGTGGTGATTGTATATGGTGAATTTAAGCTCTATGTACACACTTCGACCATCTTCCAACTGATTAAGTCTACCTCATCACTCTCTTCATAAAATTTGGTATTTAGTTTGTGATTTATTTTCAACTGGTTTGGTAGAGCAAGTGACTATAAAAACCCTAGTTCAAACTATGGAACCTAAGAAATTTAAGTTTACAAGTAAGAGCATTAAACCCCCTATTCCCAAGAAGTGGTCCCTTCATTAGTCATTGTTGGAAATTTTACCAATTCAGTTGATAAAGGGTATAAGAAACTATTCAAGGATGTAGCAGAGGGGTTTTGGGATGCTAGTGTCCCTATCTCAAGATGGAACCTTTTTTGTTATTTTTATAAAAATCAAGATGGATAGGGACCAGTTGTAAACACATGGAATTTGAATTTGGATAAGCTTGTGGTGCCAAATGTATTCATTGATGTGGATTTGATTAGGATATTAACATAACACTATCATCCAACCACCAAAATTATCAAGTTGCCAAATGGGTCATCATTAGTGGCTGTGGATAGAAATTCAATCATTGATTCCTTCATGCTCAATAATCAAGCCCTCATAAAATTTGACTTGAAGAAGAGTGAACAAGAATATACCAGGATTAGAAATACATAGAGTGATGAGTTTCTGATGTACATGAGGAAAGTGGCCAAAAATAGAAGGATTTCAATCCCAACCACTACAGTTGAGCCTTTTCTAGTTGATGACTTTGCTATGTATTTCAAAAAGACATATTTTGCTTTGTGTCAAGTGATAGGAATTGATGCCTAGGATAGAATTCCAGATAGCATGATGATGATGGCCATGAGAATATAAAACCCAAAGGTTAATGTTGAGTATGATTTTGCATCATTTATTGAGCAAAAATTGCATGATGAATTTTTGTAAATAAGGGAGAACAAAACACCTATGGAGTTAAAATATTATTCTTTGTTGTGTCATTTAAGTTTCTATTAAAATAGAAGGAATTGGCTTAGAATTATAGACTTGATCATGATTGATCAAAAGGGATAGAGATTGCCAACACAGTGTTGGTTTTACAAATGGGATACTCATTATTAGAACAATAATTATGTTTTGCTCCATGATGGTTTCTCAATCATAATAATCAATTCCCTTAGTGTATTTTTTCCTAGATTGACCAAAGAGGTCAGATAAATGTTAAGGCCTGTTGCTCATAGGCTAGAATAGGGTCACAAACATAACTTTCCTAATTGGTATTTCTTGCTTGACAATACTATAATCAAATTATATGGGTATACTCAACCACCCCATGTTTTGCCAAAATTTATGCCAAATAGAATTTATTTTCTTAAATTCATGTGGTAGATGCTTTGGGTGGAGAAAGATGTGATGAAAAAATAAAATATGGGCACATTTATTCTAGATTTCATTGTGTTTAGTGAATGGTACATTGGTGTAGATACCTTGGAGGATTTTCAAGCCTATTTGAAGTCTAAATATTCTTTGAAATCAGGGATAGAAAGGGTTTGTGATCTAAATGTTCACTTGAACTTTATTATACAAGTCATCCTTATTAAGATGGGGATATCCCATCAAATAGTTTTTGATGAGGATGTGATTATAAATTGTGTCACTTTTCAAAAGGTATATAATAGGAAAATAAAATGGGAAATTTTGAAGAAGATTGAGGATGATAAAATAAAATAAAAACCTAATTTTTTAGTATTTTTTGTTGAAGAGAAGGATCCTTTGAAAAGAATAGATTTGATAATTGATAATTTTGAAAAAATACATGGAAAATATAAGAAGTAGAATACAAAGGCTACAAACCTCCCTATCAAAAATCCAATAGGAGTTATGATTCAAGAACCTAGTCTAAATGCAATGTCAGTGGCAATATCCAATTGGTCCTCGTTCACCACCTACCAAAAGGCAAAATACTGATGATGTTTCTCTAATGGTTCCTTATGAAATGACTGAAGGAGTTGGTGAATCTAAGGAATTGGATAGTATTTTGAGGCATATGGGAGAGGAAAATGAAGTTTATCAACCCCTTGTTGGTCAAGAAATAGAAGCACATAAACTAGAAGTAAGAATGGATGAATAGGCACAAGGTGAGCTTGAAATACAAGATGATGAAAGGGTTATGGCCTCTGTGAGGTTCATCAAGGATGATGATTCCATCAATACCCCAAAATTAAAATATTTTTAGCTCAAAATGAAGATGAAAGAATTTGAAGAAAAGGTGGAAATAAATAAAATGGGTGCTGATGAATCTCAGCATGATCAAATTATGACATAAACTTTCAAGGATTTGAAAATTGATGAAATAAATGTCAACCTTGATGAGGCTAGACAAATGGTTTTGAAGAGTAATATATTGATCATCCCTAGCCTTGAATTGAAGAAAATGTTTTTTTTGGACCAAGTGAGAAATAAATATGACCCCATGATGGTTTTTGAGTTTGATTATGAGGATGATGTCAGTGGTTATGGGTTGAACTGAAAGATAAAGACTCTAGCAATATGGGCTAGATAGAAAAATACCACCAAGATAAGATTACTTGATGTAGTCTAGGTGTTGAGGGGAATAATTATGGTGAAAACATTTCATGATACATTAGTGCTTGAAGCTACCACCCTTATTGTGCACTCTGTAATATTCACACAAGTTATTATCAAGAAAATGGAGCAAAGATTTCTCAACTATGAAAAAAATCAAATTGAGATGATGGATGAAGTGAATAGGATATATTTGGAAAATTTTAAACTAAAATAGAAGTTGAAGGGTGGTGATTCTCAAAGCTAAGAAATTATGCCATACCAAGACCCTGTGCCACAAATAACTAGTGATAGTACAATCCCAGTTGATCAGTTGAAAGCATTGAAGTTGAAGTTGGAGAAATAAATTGAAGATTTGAAAAATCAAAATGAGAAGACAAAGGATGAGGTCAAATTGAAAATCCTCAAGGTGTTTGACAAGATTTTAGAATACAGAGTAAAATTAGTTGTTGACAAGTTGGGAGATGTGCATGAATGATATTATTTCTTGTCTCAAGCCATTGATCAATTGAAGGTCAATATTTATATTTTGGATATAATATACAAGAAATGGTAACCTACACACCATACATTTCTAACCTTGTGCAAAGCTATACAAAGAGATCCAGGTGCTCTGGCCTCACTCAAGCCAATAGAGAAGATAGTGAAAATGATCTTGGATGAATTTTAGTATGTGAATGGTGAGAGGTAGAAAATGCAGGCAAAGATTGATTCTTTTGATACCTTCAAACACCATTTTATTAGTTTGATTTTGATAGAGGATACAAAGATCAAAGTTTTGGATGCATGGAAAAGTGAATATGGTCAAATAATTTTTCAAGTCATTGATTTATTGAAAGAAGATCAAAACATAGATATTCTCAATTTAAATGTCATTTTGGATAGATTAATTGCTCTAGATGATGGATATACAAATTTCATCAATGATTTCAAAGTGCTATTGGAGCAAAGATGGAAATATCACAAGGCTAACTTGATCCAAATCCAATAATATATGTGGCCTAGTGATTTTGTAGTGTATCAATGGGAGAATTAGTATTCGACAACTAAGAAATAAGTAGGCCAAGTATGCAGAGGAGTAATGAGCATCAATATGTCATCAACATGGCACCAATAAATCTTGGATGTCCTCCTATTTTTTTCTTTTTTCTTATTTTTATGATTTCTAATATGTATTTAAAATATATCTGGTAGTATTTTCAAGACTTGTCGAAAAGTATATTTTGTAATAGGTCATATTAAGGGGTGGGTATATGAAAATTAATTTTTTAGAATGTGAAATTTCTGAATCTTGTAGCTTCTTTCACCCCTATAAGAAGGAAACCAAGATCTTGGGAAAGCTCTTTGGGAATTTGTAGCTTCCCTAGGGAGAAATTTTTGGAACCATATAAAACCCATAGGGTTTTTTGTAACAGAATGAATTTTTAATCAATAATAAGAATTTTTTTAACAGAATGTAATGAATTTATATAAACTCCCCATATTTAATAATTTTTTGAATCAATAATAATGAAAAAATAGTCCCCTAAACCCTAAACTACCTGTATATTTATGGTACTCAGTTACCTATTTAACTAATGTAAGTTGCCAATCATAAAGCTATATATTTTGTGTTTAATGTAATGAAGGCTTTGAATTACCTTTGAATTCACTATAAATGGTGTCCCCAAATTTTAATTCAATGTAGAGGGCTTCGTTGAATTTCAATTCTTTGCAGCAAACTCTAAATTCCTTGCCCACCTTTTCAGAAGTCTCTTGGTTCTCTCCAAACAAGATTTATCTCCCATGCAAGTCACTACTATAACCCAAAATGTCTTAGTTATAGGATAATTACCAACTAGCAAAATGAGGAAATATTTAATGAATACACTCCCGCCATAATTTGTTTTTAAGTTTCATTTAATTTGTATTTGGGTGAGTAACTATTTAGTCATTTTTATTTATATGATTAAATAATTTTTAAGTCAATGACCAAATTAGTCATTCATTTACTCATTTATAGTTGAGTTTAAAAAAATTATTATAATTTAGACATTTTTAGTTGTTGTGACTAAATTGTTTAGTCATGTAGTCATTTATTTGAAAATTCTACTAGTGATCTAACCCTAAACATTTTTGAAAGTTTAGCTAATAAGTTTGGCCCATTCAGCTCTGTATCATTGTTTATAAAATAAAATTATGTATTGGTATAGGTTGGTAAGGGGATAACCTATACCCTAAATATGTTTTATCAATTATATTATAGGGTCAATAGGGTCAACAATTTAACGTAAACTATCAAAAAGGGTTTTAAGCTTAGGAAGGGGATAATGAAAGTAGAAAATGACTAGAGGAGGGTAAAAAAGAGGAGGAAAAGATTATGATAATGTTTTCATGATATGGTTATGCATATTTCAAGTTGTAGTATAGGGATAAAAATCCTTAAAAGCACTAATGGTCTTCCCACCCCTTTCTCGGTACACCCCTTAAAGCATGCGCTCAGAGAGATTGAGACTCGATGGGTTCCTAAAAGAGAGAAAAAATTAGTAATTTAAAATGTTTGAAAATATTATGTGTATATAAAGTTTACCTATGACATCATGGTCTTCAATCAACTGAATGATGTTAGGGTTATCCAAATTTTCCACTTGTCATATTTTGGTAAGCCTATGGAACCATTGATATTTTTGGTATTTTACATCCATGAGGACTATTTTTACTTTGTGGGGTGTAGGATGCAAGTCAATAACTAAATATTTATCAAAGTAACAAGGCTACAATGTTATACCATTGAATTTAGTATGGATCTATATGAACACAAGGTGATTGAAAAGGTGACATGGTACTAAAGTATAAAAGGAGGGTCATGTAATGTAAATTTATATCCTCCAGGATCTTGTCATTAAAATATATTTTCACTTGGAAATAACAAAGTTTGGGAGTGGGTAAAAATTTAAATAGCTTGAATAGGTGCACCTCTAAGTGGCAATTTAAATATCCCAAGGGTAGAAAAACAATTATACCTTGTATTTTTCTAAAAATATTGTAGAGGACATTAAGAAGGTCCACCACCTTCCAAATCATAATTTTCCTTGGGAAATGAATATTATTTATTTTATTTGATGATATTGGAAGTACAAAGTATGTTTGGAATGAGCTGAAGTGGGTGTACCTACCAGAGAAAAAGTCCCCTATAGAATGGTTCAAATAGTTCACCTAACTAGGCACCATCTCCCCTTCTTGTAAGCTAAAGATGAAAGGATGGTTTGATGGGTTGAAGGAAGCCTTTTGAAAAGAATAGTGTCCCTAAGGAGTTACTTGAATGGATGGGAACTTAATCCCAATTTATTATAATGCACCATTATTCACTTGCACATATTTGGATGGAGCCCACAAACAACTTATCCAGTTGGATAAAGCTTCCATATGATAAATGAAAGGATATAACTGAAAAAAACATACCTTCACTTACCTTAGTGTTGCATATAATAAATGAGATGCAAGAAATGTGAAGGTGTCTAATGAATGGAACATTAGGTGAACGTATAAAAATTAGTGAAAATGATCAAAAAGCCAATTTTTTTGAAAAATATACACATATTATATGAAAATATTAACTACAATTTTAACAAATTAAAACATTTTATGGTTCAAAAAAAAGAGCTAGTAGAAACAAAGATATGATCAAAATATGGAATCCGGTGGTAAATATTTGATAGGTAAATAATTTTGAATAGTAAATATAAATAGGGTAAAAATAAGTCATTTATTATTTTTAATATTTGAACAAAATAGAGATCTAATAGGCCTAGTTTGAGACTAGAGAGCCATCATGGTGAGGAGATAAAAGCTGAGATGGGGAGGATGCATAGTGAATATAATGAGTACAACATAGGTAAGTAATTATGAATTTCAAAATTTTAATTATTTTTATTTAAAATTGATCTAGATAGACAAACGTAACTAGTAGGCAAAATCTAGCACTAAAATTGGACCTAATAATTTTTTATGCATACTAGGGGTAGAATGAGATATTGGGTAGGAAGAAGTCAGACCAATAAATGCATAAGGAATTTATGGTAAATGGTAAAAATATCACCATTATGAAGGAATAAAGTCAACTAGGTCTACTTAGTTTGTAAGGTGAGTAAAAACTAAGGGGCCGACTACATAACAGTGGGTGACATAATACTCTAAGTGGTGGTTGACTACATAGCAGTGGACTTACTTAGTTTTCAATGAGGAGAAAGATAACTGAATACTAGAAGGCTGACTTAGTTAGTGGAAGCATGTTGATATAGTCTACAAAAGGGGGTTGATTGTGTACTATAGAGCTAACTTATTATGCTAAAGTTGAAGGAGGGCTAATTTAGTATAAAATATGTTGATCTAGTTTAAAATGATAAGGGAATATTTAGTATTAAAAAATGGTATAGGGCCAATTTAGTATTAAATAGGTTGATTATGTAAGAAAATATAGAAAATAAAATCAAACTATCTGATTAAGTAGTTAATTTGTGAATTTTTAAGAATGTATTTTAATTATTTATGACATGGAGAGTTGATACATCCTTTATTATTTGATATTTTATAGAGACACAATAGATATTGGTTTTTGATAGATGCTTTATGGATACCAAATTTATTGGATCATTTGAGTGACGTGGATAGAGCAAGACTAGATGTGCTAGATTTCATAGGCATTATGGAGATGTGACAAATTCCACTAAGTGTTGATCTCATTGTGATGTTCTTTGGAGAATGGGAATGATTTAAAAACACTTTATTATGGGTGGTGGATGGGGATACCATTAAGTTGGGGATTACTTTAGAAGATGCCCACACATTGCTTGGACTTCCTATAGGTGGGATGTTGGTGATCACTGATACACTATAGGATTTGGGTGAGAGATAGACACTATCCTAGTGGGATACATGCTTAGATAGGTTTTATCCTAGATTGATGGTAATATTTCTTGATGTTTACATCATAACCATTATGAAAATATTGAAGGCAATGATAGGACTTATGAAAACATGAGTGTTGTGTCTTAAGGTAGATGATAAGGTACTATTATATGTGATATACTTATGTCAATTAATATTAGATCAAGGAGAACTCTATGATTTTGGGGCTATCATTTGGGTCTATCTCATACATGATATGTATGGTATGTTATCCATAGGGAAAAAACCATGGGGCCTATGGTTTTATTGACTGTTTAGATATACAATAGGTTCTCCATGTATCATCTAGTTGGGTTGCCCTATGTGGTTGATGATAGGTTACCTCAGGTCATGAGATGTATATAGGACCATGTAGCATGGGATATTCACCACATGCCAAATCTTTAGAATATCACATGAGGAGAGATCATGTGATAATCTTATACACACATTACTACTATATGGCCTAGTTAGAGAACTATTCTTATAGGGTTGGAAAAGGTGTTGATCATAAGCCACTATACCTCATGGGTAGAGCCACATATGGTGGCATGATTATTAGAATAGCTCAAACTTCCACACTTGGTGAGCAATCTATTAGTACTTGATAACTTAGACCCTAAATATGTTGATGTTGGTGTGGATATATTTCTTTCTAGAACATGCATTTATCTTTTGTTGTATATGTTATGGGAAATATATGTTGAGTGTTTTCTTTTATATCATTATATGATACACATGCATGGTTAAAAATAAAAAGCTAAATATGACTTGGAAAAGTACAAGTAATAAAAAAATAAATGTACTACACATTGTAACATGATGGGAATTGTGAAAGAATAAAGTATGACTACATATAATAAACCAAAGATGGTAAAAAGAGGTAACAAATGTTTTTAAAGCATGTAAAAGATTTACATCAAGTTATAAAAAGTAAAATCAAACCATATCATGTTGGGGAGTATGAAAATTTGGTGTTAAAAAATGGAAGGCATAAGTGGAAAATAAATGGTATAAAAAAATAATTAAGTTAATCAATCATACTAAATCATCTTGGGAAGTATAAAAAGAAAGATAAAAATGGAAAATGAAAGTAAATTGATCACACTAATTCACGATGGGAAGTATGAAAAAGTTAATAAAATGGTTATAATCATACATGCAATCATAAAATAAGAATATAAAAATGAAAATTAATGAAGTAAGCATAAACACATACTAAATAAAGATGGGAAGCATGTAAATGTTGTGTAACTCATAATCAATCACTACTTATCTTGAATTTGACACATGTAATTTCATTGTGACTTGGGTATTAGAATATTTTATGAGGAAGGGCTGGTATTATCCATGGTCTTATACTTAAACTCACAAAGGGACCACCAATGAGGTGGAAAAAACTATGACAAATTATTTTAAAAGTATGTTTGGTAATGTGGTAATTTATGAGGAAGGCTTGGTCCTACCCATGGTTTTACAATGAAACTCACAAATGGAAACCCGAGGAGGAATGATAAACTAACAAAGCAATATTTATCAAGCAAAAAAATTATGAATGTTTTCAATGGAAGAGTGAATGTAAAATTCATAATGTAGGTATCTATGAAAAGACCTCAGGAAATAGGAGGCACACTAAGTACATAGGAAAGACATTAAGTGGATAGTGACCATCAAAATATAAAGGATACCCATTCAAAATAAACCTAATTTTGTATACACAAATAATTGAGCTACTAAGATCAACTCATGTTGGCTATATGAACAAGAAAATTAAAATGGATCTACCTTCTCAAACATGTTTTTAATTCCTTAGGACCACTTACATATCCATTAGTCTATTGTGAAGATTTGGTACTTGTGTGAGAAAGTAGGTAGCACTCAAAGTTTTTTTACTCTTTTTTCCTAATATAATGACCTAATGCACCCAAATGGACCTAGAATATATCATGATGACAATTGTGGAGTTTGATCTTTGATTAGAAAAAATACATATGCTATAAATCATATCTTCTTAGTGTGATTTAACTTTTGAGATTTGTATGTTGCCTTTTATATCATTACCTTTTGTTTAAATGATTTGGATTTTAAATTTTATGATTCCTCCTACACATAGATTTGGAATAACCAACATGAGTGATAAAAGTGATACACATGAATGAGCTTTATACTTTGGCTAAAGGAAGCTAGGTAACCAAGGATATGACTAACTAAACACTTAGGCTTACCTACGAACCAACATGTTATCTCAAGTTTCAACCATATGTATACTTAGTTTTTGAAAGGAAATATGGGAATAAAAGGATATACAAATAAGATAGGTAAGAATAGGATTACAATTATATATATATATATATATATATATATATATATATATATATATATATATATATGATGACATGGTAAATAAGTATTACTAAGGGAAGCAAGGTTTGTATAACCAAGTCAAAATAATAATTATTCATGTTGTTGAGATAAGGTATCAAACAAACATGAGAAGAAACAAAGACATCTTTGAAAATAAATGAACTCATAAATATAATCATGTAATCATGGAAATCACAAAAATAAACCATAAGAGGATATGAAATAAAAATGAAACCTTATACAACACACAATGCATAATATAAAGATCCATGTGAAATAAACAAGTGAAGAAAAAATTGACAAATACTCAAATGATATAAGATATATATAAAAGTGGATCACAAGTCTAATCTAAATCATAATGAAGAATAAAGTGAAGGAACACCATGTTATGTTCATAAATACTAATAAATATGTACATAAATATTATCCATAACATTTTATATATCTCAACAAGCCAAGAATTTTTTTTTTCAAAAGTTACTGACTGGACAAACTAATGATGATGGGAATGGTGGAACTATGAATCAATTCAATGATAAAATCCCCTATTTGATAACTAAGGAAGACAACCTGGAGATGTTAATACCTATATCTAAGGAGGAAGTTTGTGCTATTCTAATCTATATGGGTTCCTTCAAAGCCCTGGGTCCAGATGGCTTCCCTCCTATTTTCTTCTAGGAATATTGGGATATAGTGCGAATGGATCTTACTACTGCTATCTATGACTTCTTCAGAATAGGTAAAATTTTAAAATAGGTTAATAATACCTTTATTGTACTTGTTCCTAAAATATTTCAACCCACACATCTTTCAAAATTTAGACCTATTAGTCTGTGTAATACTATTTATAAGCTTTGCACGAAAGTGTTGGTAATGAGAATCCAACCTTTTCTAGACAAAATTATTTCCCCTGCTCAAAAAGGCTTTGTCCCAGGGTGGCAAATCCTTGATGTTGTGATCCCCACTCATGAAACTATTCATTCCATGGATAAGAGTAGAATCCTTGGTATGGCTCTTAAGTTAGACATTTCTAAAGCATATGATAGGGTCTCATGGACTTTCCTATTTAAAGTCATCAGGAATTTTGGGTTTAATGATAAAATATCTCACCTTGTATGGAACGTTGTTTCTTCTACTAAATTTTTGGTCCTAGTTAATGGGGTCCCTAGAGGTTTCTTCTCTTCTTTGAGAGGATTTTACTAGGGGGACCCTCTTTCCCCTTATTTGTTCATCATAATGGCAGAGGTTCTTGGGAGATACATACAAGCTAATATAGCCTCTAAACATCTAGTGGGCATTAAACCTACTTCCTCCCTTCCCCCTATGGTGGTGTAGAAGTTTGTTGATGATACCATTCTATTTGGCATCTCTTCAGAGATTGAAGCTTAGAGATGGAAGAATATATTAAATAACTTGCCATAGATTCTGGGCAAAGCATAAATCTTTGAAAAAGAAATGTGTACTTATTTAATACTCCTAATGACCTTAGATAAAAAATCATTGACATTTTAGACTGTGTTGAAGCTAATCTACCTACTACCTATTTGGGCCTTCCCCTCATGGTCAAAGAGGTATCTCCAAGTTTTTGGAATGGAATATTGGAAAGAACTCAGAAGAAACAGCTTGGTTGGAAAGGGAAACTACTTAGTAGTGCTGGCAAATTGCAGCTCTTTTGAGCCTCTCTATAAGGGATTCCTACCTATTTCTTGTCTCTCTTTAAAATACCTTCATATTTTGATAGCAGACTAGAATAAATTCAATGTAAATTCTTATAGATGGGACTGAAAGATAAACAGATAATGTCTTTGTTCAGTTGGGAAAAATTGTGTCTTCTGAAATCACATGGTGGCCTCAATATTAGATCCATTAGGAACATGAACAAAGCCCTTCTCTCTAAAATCAATTGGAATATAATTCACAAACATAATGATTGGGGAGAAATCATGCATGCCAAATATATGCATAGTTCTAAATGTTCCAACTTTCTACAATAGGTAGGGCTACCCCAGGGGTATGTGATATGGAATAAAATGTTAAAAAGTAGAATCCTTCTTAAGCAAGGGATTAGATGGAAATTGGGCAATGGTGGGCATATTAAATTTTGGAATGAAATTTGGGTAAAGGATAAGGCTCTTATCACATAGGGAGACTATACAAAAATTGCTGACATTGCTACTCAGTTTTTTGGAGATAAAGTTTGCGATTACATGGCTAATAATAATGGCATAAGGAGCTGGAAAAATCTATTGGACTGCTATGCTCATTAGCCTGATCTCTCTCCTAGATTTATAGATATTTAAAAATTGATTTAGGGGGTCAAAATCCCTCTCTTCCTATGGGAAGATGAATAGTACTGGTGGCTAGATAAGAATGGATGGTTCTCTATCAAGTTTGCTTACCATTTGTTGATTCTTGAGGCTCGAAATAAGGAGATATGGAAAAAAATTTGGAACCATAAACTTATACCAAAAATCAACATGTTTTGGTGGGCTGCTGCTCATAAAAATTTTTTAACCCAAGACAATCTTCAGAAGAGAGGGTTCACCCTAGTCAACAGATGCTATCTATGCTGTTCAAAAGAGGAAACATTTTCTCATCTTTTCATACACTATGATTTTGCCAAAGGAACTTTGGGGCATAATCCTAAATTATTTTGGCATTGAGTGAGTCTATAATTCTAACCTCAAGGAAGTCATTATCAGCTGAAATCCTACCATTTCTCATCCCTAGCTCTTGGAGTTATGGAATCAAACTCTACCCTATTTGAGCTAGATTTTATGGAAGGAGTGTAACCATAAAATTTTTAGGGATACTACTAGAGATGCCTCTCAAGTGTTTCATACTTTTGTTAAGACTCTATTGGAAAGTGTCACTACTACTCATATTTGCACTGTAGAGAAACCCCTAACTTAGGAAGAAGATTAAATTATGACCAAATAAAAGGTACTAAATCATATTCCTAATTTTAATATTTCTAAAATGATACAGAGACTTAACACTAGATGGAATCCCCTAAAGCCGAAGGATTTGAAACTTAACTTTCATGGGGCCTCTAAGTCTAATGGTAAAGCGAGTGGGGGAGGGTTTATAAGAAATGACAAAGGGTGGATGATTTCTGTCTATGCTAGTTGAATAGGCTACTAGAGAAATAACTATGTTGAAGTAACTAATCTTTTATGGGGGATAAAATTGGCTATATCCCTCGGTATAAGGAATTTGATTATCCAAGGGGACTCTAAAATGGTTATCGATGCAATCAACAAAGTATTGAGTGTGGGCATTAAGTTAAAAGATATCATTAGGGATATAAAATTTATCCTAAAAAATCCTACCAGAGTTGATATTTCACATATTTATAGGGAAGGAAATAGTGTAGCTGATGCCTGTGCCAATATCAGCCAATAATTTTCAAATTGGCGATGTTGGTGCCAAATAGACCATATCCCTTTAAATATTAGGGATCTCATCCAAAAGGAAATGGCATGTTAAGGATGAGTCAAATATATTGGAAGGATAGCTCTATTAGTCAGTCCTTATGGAGGGTACTGATGTGGATCTCAGAGTTTGAGGCCTATTTTACTCTTTTGATAATCATTTCCAATTTATTAGACCACTTTGTTAAGGTGAGAGGACTGTTTCATCATTATGGAGATCATCAGGAAATTATGTTTAAGCATGGGATGAGTAAGTGTCATCTCTACATTATGCTCTGAATTATATGCTATTTCATCATCATTATGTATATTCGTGAACAAGGGCTTGAAGCTACTTCAATTTTGATGGTTAAAATTTTGGATTCTCCTGGTCTGCTCTGTAAGTCTGAATGGGTGGTGATAGAATTCGAACAGAACCTATTTCCTACTATGAGTTCAAAGAAAACCCAGTGGTCTAGCACTACTATAAAGAGGGTGGGATTAGTCCCTATCTGGAGAGGCTCAACGGGTTTGATGAAAACCTATTTGAATAGTTCACTAGGTCTTGGCTAAATTAGTGAGTCTCTGTTAGAGGAATTAGCTTTGAGATTTCTAAAAATGTGATAGCTATGGCTACTGGGATGTCTTCATAGGGGATGAAGCTATAATGGAAAACAAAAATTATGGACCCAACAAAAATTATGGACCCCTCCAGCCAGAAGCTATTTCTTAGAGAAGGCAAAGAACTTACACCTTACCAAGGAGGATTTGATCGAGCCAAGTTGCCCGAGCCTTGGGATGGTGTGTGCTTTATCCTCTTGAATTATTTCATGCTGAAGGGATGTTTCACCAAGTTTTACAATTATCATCTCCCCCTTCTAAATCATTTTAGGCGTAATGCTCTTATCAGCTTTCCCTTTTATCTGCTTTCTTCCCTAGAGTATTCAGTCCTTAGGGTGAGAGCTAAATTGGCAAAAAAAATGTGATACAAATCCTAACCCCCTTCATTAGGGCTTCATTCTCTATCTGTATAATTTCCATCATGCCATCGAGCCATCCAAGGCCATTCTAATTGATAGTGGGGAAATTTATTCTAACCCTATTGTTGATTATGTTGTCGAAGAGCCCTATCCTTCCCTTGTATCTACTAAAACTAAAGAAGTTTCCCTTTTTCTTGAGGAGACTCCCTTAGACACTCCAGGTTCTTTTGTGAGTACAAAGGGAAAAAAGAGGAAGATGTATGCTGGAGAAGCAAGTACTGGGGGGACTACTATGGGGACCCTTAAAAATCCTGATAGGACCCCTGGGGGACAAGTTAGTAAATCCCATTTGTCCACTAAGGTTAATAAGGAGGGCCTTTCCTTATGAGTTAGACAGTTCGGGTGGATTGTTGGCAAACTTGCTCCTAAGGTGAGGCTTATTGATTACTCTGAGAGCACCTCAGATGAAGCCAATCAGGATGATGAGACCAAAGATTTGGATGTTCAAATAATTTATGAGGATATTGAAGGTAAGCAAAATATAAGAGAATTAGAGGATACTGCAAGGGATGTTGCTGACTTTGTAGAAAATATAGAAAAAGAGGGAAAGATGTATGTGGAAGATGCTGATGAGGAAATTGAAACTAAGACTGGATTGAGAGCTGAAATTGCTATCATGAAGGGTTACATTTTGAAACTGGAGCAAAACTTTTCTACTGGGCTCCAGAATTCTATTCTCTTAAACATGTCCATGCTGTAGGACTTGGGCGCTACTGCTTCAGCTATCAATGTAGAGAACACTAAGAAATTGGATGACCTCATTAAATCTATGTTTAATTAAGGAGAGATCTAACCTCCTTAGTTATTGTTTTTCTTGATACTCTGCCTCTCGTTTATTCCTATTCTAGGGTCTTTTTGGTTTTGTTGTGTCTGTTGGTTCACTGAATGTGACATTCTTGTTGAAATGCATAGTTAATACTAATTTCCTTCATGGTTTCTTTGCTATTTGTTAGGGTTTAGCCCCTATTTTTTTGCCTTATACTATCAAAAACATTTTATATATCTCTATGAATATGCATCCAAACTATATCAAGGGTCTCATCTATCATCAAGGAAAGATATGAAAAGACCTTTCATTAAATATCCTCAATATAAAATGTAGGCATAGCTAAATAATCATGCTCATAAGGGTTTTCATGTGTGAATACTCAAGAATGGGAATAAATTATTGAATAGGAATGGTATTTCTAGGATAAAAAGGTGACACCACTAGTGGAGAATGAACTATGGGTGGGGGAAAAGATGTAGGTGGTGTGGGAGATAGGTATGAAGAAGGAGCGACAAGTGAAGAAGGAATATCCTTATTACATGGATGACCTATGGGAGGAGGAAAAATAGGTACAGGGATGGTCATAAGGTGATCATGAAGATCTTGTTGGAAGATGAAAAAATGATTAGTATGATGGGTATTGTACTGGTTCAAAAGACAATATACCTCTCCATATTTTGGAATATACTTACGTAACAACTTTAGAGAAGGTATGGCCTTATTTTTTGTCTGAATAAGGGTATGATGTAATGAGTCAATATATTATCAAATATTCTGAGAGTGGGTAGAAGAATAATTATGTGTGCCCTGGAAGAAATAGATATGCTTGTTAGTAGACTTTGGGGATCCACTAAGGAAAGGATTAAAAATAGAATCTAAGAAAGGCTATAATAACTAAAAGTCTCTATTCAAATGAACGACAACTTTATGAATATCATAGTAAGGTTAATCACCCCATTGGGTGGGAAAGGGATCAAAATATGGAAAAGGAATAAGGCCATTATAAAGGGGAAGTGGGGATGGTGGAGAGGCTAGATTAGGCTCATCCAAAATATAAGTAGACTCAGACACATGATTAGGATTATCTAAAGTAGAGTGGGAGTAAGAACTAGACTAGGTTCAACTGAGGGAGAATCAAGATGCATAAAGGGCTTAAAGACAATAACAAGCATCTCTAGGGGAAGTAGACAAAAATGATATAGGTATCTAGAAAAATGATAAAGACTAGTCATAGCATGATCCATGAGAATGCTCCTAAGAGGCTCTACCAAAAATTTAGGTGTATCAAATGATCTGTCCATCCCTACCATATGAAAAAGAGGAAGAATAATAGAATTAGGAACTATTCAAGAAGTAATATGATAATCTAAATGGAAATACTAAAATAAAAAAGTAAAATATTAAAGTATCTTAGCATCTCTATCTTGGACAAGTCCTCCTAAAAATGGATCATCTAAAGTATAACTATCATCATAATTGACTGTACTAAGGTTGATGGTGTAAGTAGGTATGATATTTGTTTCAAAAGTTACATGATGAATATCATGCTAAGTTTTGGTTAATACCATGGGTATATCATCGATAGGTGGCTAACAAAAACATGGATTCAAGGATGATAAAATTTGGGTGATGAGATGAGGGGATAAATCCAAAGTTTTGATCTTTAGCTTGATTTCATCTTGATCATCATCATAAAAATCTAAAAGGTTAGGTGGTATGTTCTTGATGAGTTTAAAGTGACCATGATAACCTCGAGTAGAGTTGATAGGAAAATTGAAATGTTGAGATTTCTTAAATAAGACACTCAACAAGGTTCAAGAGTTATAGTTTTGAATATACTATGTTCTTAGAATTATTAAAAATGATAAGGGTTTGTGTCTCCTTGAATCTTATAGATATCACCACTATGGGGAAACTTGACACATTGGTATGTAGATGAAGCAACAACCCTCATGTGATGAGTCCAAGGCCTTCCAAGAAAGATGTAGGAAAGGGGAAATTTAAATATCATAAATTTAACTTAAACAATGATAGGAAGGATAATAATAGGAATCCACACACAATATAAAGGAGACATTTGACTTATATCATAACCTTTCCATGTACTACATGTGGACTTAATATTAAACTCAAAATATCCAAGAATTTTAATGAAATCAAGGGAGGTAACACAAGTACCTAAACCTTCATCAATCAAAACTTGCATGAAACAAACAAATTTTTTTTGGATCTTACCATGATTTCATAGGATGGGTGTGGTCAATCTCTCATGGTAGATACATTGGTATATGATTTTGAATCTTGTCTGATGATAATTGCTTATGAACATTAATGTTTTTTGTCTGATAATATTGAGGATTATGGGTATTGTTTAGAGGGGGAACATTCTCCAAAATGTTGTTGGGAATGATTGCTTGAGTATTATGAATGGTATCATAAGAATTGGTGACAACATCATTGGTAGCATGACATTTTTTTTAATGAGCATGTGAATGCCAATGAGAGGCTAGGATGGCTAACACTGGCACATGAAAAAATATTTGCATTTGGCTTGGTCAAGTGATTATTCAAAAGTTCTTAGATAGAGTCCTAACCCAATATTGTAAATTAGGATAAAGATAAATAGTGAATAGATGCAAGTGTTTACCATATACCATGTTATGCTCACACTTATTGGACAAGGTCTTCCATCATTTAAAGAAAGCTTGTGAAGTTTTGGTTTCAAGTTACTTACAATTGGTAAAGTGAGCCAAAGTATTCTCAAGGAGATCACTAATTTGAAAATATTTTAATAGGGAGTTAATTAGATCTTTTAAACTACTGATAGAATGGGATTTAAATTTATTGTACCAATCTAAAGTGTCTCTGGTGAGTCTTTTCTCTAATAGCTTGGTATTGGCAAAAGTGTTTAGTTTGATCCAATCTTTGTAGAGATTACCAAATGCTTTTATATGTAAGGTATGATTAATTAACCCATTATAGATAATGGTAGGTGTAATAACTATTTTGTTAATATTGACAATTTAAGGTAGATGGGGTTCATTTTGGAGATGTCTGATCATTATTTTAACAAGGGGGTGGGGGGAATTTTGATTTTGTACACCCCATAGAACCTGTTAATGGGTTTGATTTAGAGTTTTAAATAATAGTTGATGTGTTTGAGTGGTTTTTGGACTACTTCTATGGTATGTGAAGCATTGGTATTGGTATTAGTGGCTTGGGTTGCACTATGGGAAATGGCATGCATGACACTAGTGGTATGAGAAGCATTGGTATACAAGGAAGCACTAGTAGAATGATTGACATATGTATCAAAATATGCACTAGTGAAATGATTGGAATTAGAATAAAATGAAGCAATAGTATAATTACTATAATTGGTGACAAATGATGCACTTGTAACTTGGTTGAGGAGGAGGGGCCTTGGAAAAGGCCCACTAGATGTTGAACCTTCCATGTTAATGGAGATACTTGACATGGAGGTTGAAGAGATCAAAGAAGAAG
Organism: Torreya grandis; assembly: GCA_037957365.1. NCBI lineage: Eukaryota > Viridiplantae > Streptophyta > Pinopsida > Cupressales > Taxaceae > Torreya > Torreya grandis. Next base: position 639,606 of record JARHVA010005439.1, read on the forward strand.
AGGTCATAATATGATAAGGAATCAGAATAGAATGGAGAGGTTGAGAAGGAAAGAAGGTGTCACCCCAAAATACATGAGAGAATGTGGAGGGTGAATGGGGTTATTATACTTGACCACTTATCATGAGATTAAGATAGTTGAAGGGTTTGTTCCCCTTTTTTAAGGAAACTTGTTAATGAAGAAAAGTATTTCAGGTGTGTACTCTAATTTCATTTGATCTTATAAGGATAAAATAGAATTATTAATTAAAGATGATTGAGGAGGAGTCTCATAATTGGTAGTGAAAGTGGCCACATGCACATTGATTTAATCTAAAGTGGAAGCCACAAGATATTTTCATGGAAACCTATTGGGATTGGTAAATCTCATCATTTATGTTAGATTAAACTCTATGTTTTCATCAAAAAATAAGTTCATGATGAGAAAAGGATGCTATGGGGTGATGCAAAGACAAAATCAGAAAATAGGATATGGAGTCAAACTAGTCAGCTATGTTATGTAACCTAGGGAACAAAACATGGAAATAAGGATACAAAGTCATGTAGGTCAAATATTTATTAATGAATATGGGAATGAATAAATGATAATTATATATAATCATGTAGGTCAACTATGTACTATTAAACACAACACTGAACATGGTGATAAGGATACACAATCACACAGGTTGATTGTGTACTATAGGCAAAAAAGGCTAAAAAGTCTGTAAGATATTGTATCAACCAAGATGATAGTGTTATGAAACATAAGAAAGTTTTAAAAGATAATTTTTAAGCAAAATTAAATTAAGCACAACTAATTGGATCAATGTTACTGATCTAATTGGAATGCATAGCACAAAACTTGTAGTAATGCTAGCCAATGTAAGTTTTTCAATACAACATACAATGATTAAATAACAAACAACAACTACAAAGTAAATACTAACTAGTTGGAAATCTTAAGTTTTATTAAGTTATAATTAAGTTTAATTTTAATGTGATAGGGAAGTTGGCTGAAATAAGGAATTAGAAATCAATATAAAGTTGGTTTTAGTACATTTAGTCTAAAAAGGATATGTATTAGTCATGGTGTTGGCTTGGTATTAGGGCCTACACCCTCACTTCACAATCCTATAGTGATAATGGTGTTAGGTTCTTTGCCAATATATACCATCAATCACATGTTTATACTTGGACAAATAACTAAGTTGGGTACCCCCTTACCAATGAAATCCAAGTAGGTAGTCCTTGGGAAGACAATTTTTAAATATTTTTGAATGTAAAGTGATTTGGTAGTTTGTGAAAAAGAGAAAAACAATATAACTAAAACATTAATATGAAAAACCACTTATTTAATCTATGTGAGTTATTTTAATCATGTAAAAACCCAAAAAAGAAAGGTGAACTAATTACTAGAAAATAGAGGGACATTTTTTGATTAGGAAGAGTATAGATTTAGTTTAGGTGACACTATATGAAAATAGTGTATAACATAGTCAACTAGGTTTTTGATATTCTACATAATTAATATCTATAAGAACATAGTCAAATAGGTCAATTATGTCTTCTAGATGGAAGACAAACTACAAAAATATGTCAAATAGGTCGACCTAATTTGTTTTAGGGTTGCAATTTTATAGACTACAAACTTGATAAAAATAGTACTAAAAGAATAACTAAAATGATAGAGATATAAATTAAATAGCCTTTATGGGCTTGAAGATGTTTTAGATTGCAAATTTTTATGTTGTGATGTTCAAACATTATTTCAAAAAATTTCCAAATTGGTAAATTGGTTTGACCATGTTTGCAAAATCCTATAAATAGAAATAGAAATGGAAAATAGAGTCAACTAGTTCAACTATGTTTGTAGACTTGTATGTTGTAAAAATAAAATTTCATATAGAGTTAATTAGTTTGACTATGTATGTGAATCTAGAGCTGAAAAATACTATGCTGAACTGATCAATCTAGTAACTTGTATTGGCAAATACTATATTAAAATAATAGAGTTATTTTGGAGTGATTGTATGTTAGACCTATGCAAAAAATGTTAGATCTATAATGACTAGTTTGATACAATATTACAAATATATAAAAATATAAAATGATTATATAATTATGGCATGAAATAACACCTACAAGGGTTTGATTCACGTTAAATTCACTAAAATGTATGCAAAAAGAAATGTAAATAATCTATTAATCAATCCTAGCTCGAAGAAGATAAATCCTAATTATACTTCCAATTTTTGATACATTATATATTTAGGGTTATGACCAAGATGTATCTTCTAGACTTAACCAAGGGATATCTTACCAAAATAACATCACTAGGGATGGTTCCAAATCCTCCATCCAAGCAACACTATGCAATAACCCTAGATAGGTCCTATGTTTTCATATTCACAAAGTAAATTAAAATATAATTTAGTTATCTCCAAAGATTTTGGAAAAAATTGGGGGTAATAAACATGAAAATAAAACATGCATAGAGGATCTAAACTCACGTTAATGTATAGGAAATCCTAATACATAGGGGAGAAGTACAAATGTAAATCTATATACTCATATAAAGTAGGAATAAAGTTAGGAACACTTACCTTTGAATATGAACCCACTGATCCTTAATCTCTCCCTTTTCAAAGGTGATTCACAAGAGGTTTATTTGGTATATAAGGATAACAAGGATAATTCAGCTCTAGACTACACAACCTATGTATGCATCCAAAATATTTATCCATAAGATAAGATTTGTATCTATAATGAATGTATTGAAACCCTAAGCTATGTTATTCAAGTAAAAAGGTGGATAAGCATATACATAATATAATATAATATAATTAATCTTCTCTTCCTAATAAATGACAAAATCAATATGTATGTACAGATGAATCTATCTAACCACAAACCTTTCTAAAAGTTTAGTTGACAATATTAGCCCAATTAAATTTGTATCATTATTAATAAAATCAAATTAGGTCTTGTTATAGGTTGGTTATGGGATAAATTAGACCCTAAATATGTTTTATCAATTAGAGTATAGGGTTGATTGGGCCAATAGTATAACATAAACCATTAAAAAGGGATTTATGCTTAGAAAATCATTAATGAAAGTGGAAAATTGCTAGAGGAGGGTGAAAAAGAGGACACAAAGAATAGGGAATGTTTTTAAGAGATGTTTGTGTAGATACAAAGTGGTAGTATAGGGAAAATAATCTTGTGAAGCACCAATGGTCTTCCTACCCCTTTCCTAGTGCACTCTTTAAGGTATGCACTTAGAGAGACTAAGACTCGACCAGTTCCCTCAAGAGAGAAAGAATCAATAATTGATAAAGTTTGAAAATATTATTCATATACAAAGGTCACATATGGCCTCATGTTATTTAATCAATTGAATTATGTTAGGGTCCTCCAACTTTTCCACATGCCATATTTTGGGAAGTCTATGGAACTAGTGATATTTTTGGTATCATACATCCATGAGGATTATTTTTAATTTATGGGGTGTAGGATTTGAGTCATTGTATAATGATTTATCCAAGTAAAAAGGCTATAATTTTCAAGCATTAAATTTAATATGGATCTAGATGAACACAAGGTAATCAAAAAGGTGGTAGTGACACTAGAGTATAAAAAGGAGGGCCACATAATTTAAACTTATAACCTATAGGATATTTCCATTTTAATAGATTTATGATTTGAAATAACCAATCTTTAGAGTGGGCATAGATGGAAAGAGATTGACTAGGTGCACCTCTATATGGTAATCCAAATGGCCAAGTGGTATAAGTATAATTATGCCTTGTATTTTGATAAAAAAATTGGAGGATGTTGGGAAGGCCCACCACCTTTCAAATCTAATGTTTCTTAGGGAATGATTATTATTATTTTTATATGATGACATTGGAATTATAAAATATGTTGGGAATGATTTGAAGTGGGTGTACCCATCATAGAATAAGTCCCCTATCAAATAGTTCAAATAACTTACCTATTTGGGAACCATCTTGCCTTCTTATAAGTTAAAGATTAAAGGATGGTTCAATGGGATAAAGGAAGCATTTGGAAAATAATAGCATGTCCCTAAGGATTTGCCTGAATAGATGGGAACTCAAGCCTAATTTGTTATAATTTACCATTATTCACTTGCACACATCTGGATGGAGCCCTAAAATAATTTATCCAGTTGGATAAAGCTTCCATATGATAAATGAAAGGACATAATTGAAAAACATATACCTTTACTTACCTTTGTGTTATACATTAGGAATAAGATGCAAGAGAAGTGAAGGTGTCCAATATAGGGAACACTAGGCGAACATATAGAAATTAGTGAAAAAGAGAAAAAAAAATTAATTTTTTTTCAAAATATACATATATTATGTGAAAATATTCTCTATAATGTCGTGATTCTAAAACATTTTATGGTTTGTAAAAAGATCTAGTAGAAACAAAGATATGATCAAAATATGAAATTTGGTGGTAAATATTTGATAGGTAAATAATTTTGAATAGTAAATATAAATAGGGTAAAAAAGGGTCATTTATTATTTTTAATATTTTGAGAAAATATAGATCTAAGAGACCTAGTTTGAGACCAGAGAGATATCATGGTGAGGAGACAACAACTAAGATGCAAATGATGCATAGCAATTACAGTGAGTGCATCATAGGTAAACAATCATTAATTTCAAAATTTTGAGTATTTTTATTTGAAATTGAGCTAGATAGACCAAATTGATTGGTAGGCAAAATATATGGATAAAAACTAGCCCTAGAATTTTTTAGGTAGACTTGGGGTAGAATGGGATATTGGATAGGAAGAATTCATACAAATAAATACCTAAGGAATTTATGGTAAATGGTCAAAAATTTATCGATGTGAAGGAACAGAGTCAACCTCGTCAACCTAGTTTGTAAAGAGAGAAGAAAGCTAGGGGCCATAGACATAATAATGTACTGATATAGTACTCTAAGGGGTGACTGCCTATGTAGTAGTGGGCTAACTTAGTTTGAAATGAGGATAAGGCTAAATATGTACTAGAAGGCTAACTTAGTTGGTGGAAGATGGCTGATATAATATGAAAAAGTGAGCTAATTGTGTACTATAGGTTTTACTTAGTATGTTAAAGCTAAAGGAAGGCTGATATAGTATAAAACAATTCAATCTAGTTAAAAATGATAGCGGTCAATTTAGTATGGAAAAAGGGTACATGACCAATATAGTATTAAATAGGTTGATTATGTAGGAAAATCAAAAAATATAGAAAACTAAATCAAACCAAATGATTAAGTAGTTCATTTGTGAATTTTAAGACTAGATTTTGATTGTGTATGACATGGAGAGTTGATACATCCTTTGTTGTTTTATATTTTTTTTAGACGTTAGAGATATTGGTGCTTAATATATG
>JARHVA010005439.1:650000-722500 GCA_037957365.1 Torreya grandis
GATAAATCTATCCATAAATATTATCCATAACATTTGATAAATCTCTATAAAGCTAGATCCTAAAAGTAATAAGGAAATTTTTTATCCTCAAGATAATCTATGAAAATACCTCTCATTGAATATACTCAACATAAAATGTAGGTATAGTTCAAGTATCGTGCTCATGTGGGCTCTCATGTGTAGAATTCTCAAGAAGGGGAATCGATTCTAGAATAGGAATGGTATCTATAAGAAAAGGTGACACCACTAGAGGAGAAGGAACCACAGGTGTGGGAGAAGATGTGGGTTGTGTAAGAGCCATAAGTGAAGAAGGAAGAACTTCCTTGCATGGACGACCTATGGGAGGAGGAACAATAGGTGCATGGATGGTCATAAGGTGATCATGAAGATGTTATTGGAGGATTTGGTAATGATCTATATGATGGGTATTATACTGGTGCAAAGGACAATATACCTCTCCATATTTTCAAATATACTCAAGTAACAAATTGGGAGAGGTTATAGCCTTATCTTTGGGCTAAGGAAAGATATGACGTAATGTGTTAATATATTATCAAAGATTTTTACAATGGGTGTAAGAATGATTATTTGTGCCATGGAAGCAAAATATACACTTGTTAGTATAATTTGGGGGTCTACTAAGGGAAGGATTAGAATAAAAATTTGGGGAAGGATGGTATAACTAGAAGTATTAAGTACAATGACCATCAACTTTATGAATATCATAATAAGGTTGATTAGCCCATTGGGTGGACAAGGGATCAAACTAGGGAAAAGGAAAAAGACCATTTCCATGGGGAGGTGGGGCTAGTAGAGAGGTTGGTTTAGGCTCATATAAAAGATAAGTAGACTTAGATGCATGATGAAGATCACCTAAAGTAGAGCAGGAGTAAGAACTAGAATAGGTTTAATTAAGGGGGAAGTAAGACATGTAAAGGGATTAAGGATAGTAGTAATCATCTCTAGGGGAAGTAGGATATAGGGATATGAGTATCTAGAAAAATGATAAGGATTAGTCATAGCATGATCCTAAGAGGCTCTACTAAAATTGTAGGTGTAACATGTGAGTATTCCATATCTACAATATGAAAAATAATAATAATACTACAATTAGGAACTATGCAATAAGGAATATGATAAGATGAATGCAAACACTAAAACAAAGTAGTATGATATTGAATAGTCTTTACATCTCTATCTTGGATAAGTCCTCCTAGTAATAAATCATCTAAATTATAACCATCATCATAATTATCTGTATAGAGTCTATAGTATAGGAAGGTATGATATTTTTCATAATAAGTTGTGTGATTAATAAAATGCTAAGTTTTGGTTAAGAACCTTGGCTATATCATTGATAGGTGTGGATGAGAGGATCATGGCTTCAAGGATTAAAAGAATTGGGTGATGAGATGAGGGGATAAATAAAATTTTTTGATCTTGAGGTTGATTTCATCCATCTCATCTTCATCATAATCTAATAAGATAGGTGGTATGTTCCTAATGAGTTCAAGGTGACCATGATAACCTCGAGTAGAGTTGTTAGGAAAATTGAAACATTGAGATTCCTTAAATGGGACACTTGATAAGGGTTTAAGGTTTGGAATTTTGAATAAACCACATTCTTGAAATTATTAAAAATTCCAAGGGTTTGTGTCTCCATGAATCATATAGATAGAACCATTATGGGGAATCTTGATACATTGATAAGAATAAGAAGTGAAAACCTTCATGTGATAAGTCCAAGGCTAGCTAAGCAAGATGTTTTATGAAAAATGAAAGTTAAATATCATAACTTTAACTCAAACATTGATAGGAAGGACAATGATATGAAGACACATATAACCTAAGGAGACATTTTCCTTGTATCATAAGCTTGGTATGTATTATGAGTGAACTTAATATTACACTTAGAATATCCAATATTTTTAATGAAATAGAGGGAAGTAACACAAGTAACTTAACCCTCATCAACCAAATCATGATTGCCTTGGATATCATTGATTTGAACACTTACAAATAATGTAAGATCATCTGTGAGAAGTAGAATATCATCTATGATCATGGATACAATAATAAATTTTATAGAAAGATAAGTGTCCATTATTTAATCAATGTGTATAGACTTCTCCTTGAATTATTGTAAGATAATATATATAAACCTATATAAGTTAGCTTCATATCCTATAAGGGGAGGATGAGGGATGTTCATTTTAAATAATATTTGCATTAGGTGTAGTGATGATGAGGGGGATTTTGAATGAGTTTAAGAAAGGGTATTTGAGATGAGAGATTAGTGAGTTCTACGATGTGCTACCATTAATCATAACCCATGAGAGGATTGCTAGATAGAGTCACACAATGTTGGAGGATATCATAGGAAGGAGGATTAGAAGTGCACTCAATTTTTTGTTGATAAGATATGGTTGGTTTAGTTTGAGGACAAATCAACTGATTATATTTATATAATGGGATATTTAATTTAGGTATATCTTGTGATTTATTTGAAGAAATGTTATTGAAAGTTTGAAGAATATTTTTTATGAGAGTAGATGTTGGGATAGTTCTATACATGGTATGATAAGTACTATCTAATTGAGGTGTTAAAAGTGGTTCTTGAAAAGAGATAAGGTCCTCTTGTCCCAATTATGTTAGATGAGATGGGGAAGAATATTAGATAACATAAAAGGTTTTGGAGATTTTGTACATGTGTGTTGTATTAGAACTAATGAAAGTAACTACCCTTCACATAGTAGTCATATTTACCACATTATCTTTGGGAGTTTGGTCTATAATAATTTTAATGTATTTTTGGAAGGAGTAGGCTTGTCATTGCTATCTTGATGATTAGGAAGAGGATATTTATATATGTCAAGATCTACATCAGCCTAGTTCAAATCTTGATTTTTTTTAATGCTTCATGAGATTTAAATGATATATCATAGGCTTGTTGGTGCTTGCTAATGAGTGAATTTTTGTCAAATTTTGAGCCAAGAAGAAAGCCCATAGTTAAACTATACAGTTGTCTACACGTCTTGTGAGACTGGCCCTAACTTGCATGAAATCAGCAAAATTTGTTTCAATCAAACCATGATTTCATAGGAAAAATGTGGTCAAGATCTCATAGTAGAGAATTTGCTAGAGGATTTTAAAGATTTTATAATCATAACAACTTATGATCATTAATTTTTTTATTTGAGAAAATTTAGGATTAGGGTTGTTTTTTAGAGAGGGAACATGCTCCACAACATTATTAGGAGTGATGGCTTGAATATTGTGATTGGTGTCATAAGAATTAGTGACACCATCATTGGTAGCATGACTATTTTATTTTTAATGAACATGTGAGTGCCCATGAGATGTTGGGATGGTTCAAATTGGTGCATGAGAAAATCTTGACATTTGGCTTGGTTGAGGGCTTCTACCAAAGTTCTTGGAGAGAGAGTCCTAACCTAATATTACAACTTGGGATAAAGAGAATTTGTAAATATATGAAAGAGGTTATCATATGCCATGTTATTCTCACACTTATTTGATAATGTATTCCATCATTTGATGAAATCTTGTATAGTTTTAATTTCAAGTTGCTTAAAATTGATAAATCAAGCCAAAGAATTCTCAAGGAGATTGTTAGTTTGAAACTCTTGTACTAGAGAGTTAACTAGATCTTCTAAAGTAGTGATATATGGGATTTGAGTTGATTTTAAAAATATAAAAAATCTCTAGAGAGTGTTTTCACTAATAGATTGGTAGTGTTAAAAAAATTTAGTTTGACCCAATCTTTGTAAAGATTAACAAATGTTTTTAGATGTAAGGCAGGACCAGTTGACCTGTTATAATTAATGGTAGGTGTGATATATCCTATGTCAATATTGGTAATTTTAGGAACAAGAGGTTCAATTTGGAGATTTTTGATCATGTTTTTAATAAGGGGTGGTTGAGAAATGAGGTTTCCATGGTAATCCCTAAGGGGGGTGGTGGGGGGAATTTTGATTTTGCACTCCCCATGGAACTTGTTGAGTCTAATTTTAAAGGTGAATAAGATGATTCTACATTTGCATAATTTAATTGAAATTATTAGTTTGAAAATTTTTCATTTGATTTAGAGTTTGTAATAATAGTTTATGTGTTTCAAGAGTATTTTGACTAGTTTACACCTCATGCGAAGTAATGACATTGGTATTACTGTCTTGGGTTACACTATGGGAAGTGGCATGCATGAAAGTAGTGGTGAGAGAAGCATTAGTAAAATAAAGTACTAATAGCATGATTCACATGTGTATAAAAATATGTACTAGTGGAATTATTGGCATTATAATAAAAAGAAATATTAGTAACATGATTAACATTAGTGGAAAAGGATACACTAGTTAATTGCTTGAGGAGGACGAGCCTTAGAAAAGGCCCATTAGATGTTGAACCAACCATGTTAGTGGAGATACTTAGCATGGAGGTTGAAGAGATAAAATATGAAAAGATCATAGTATGATAAGGAGAAAAAATAGAAGAGATATGTTGAGAAGAAAAGAAGGTGTCACCCCCAAATCCATGAGAGAATGTAGGGGAGGGTGAATGGGATTCTTCTACTTGACCACTTATCATGAAATTGTAAATAGTTTAATGGTCTTTTCCCTTTTGTTAAGGAAATTCATTAATGAATAAAATAATTCTAGGTATGTACTCTAATTCCAACTAATATTCTAAGGATAAAATATGATTACAAGTTGATGATGAATGAGGAGTCCCATAATTGGTAGTGTGAATGGCCACATGCACATTTATTTCATTTAAAGTGGAATCCACTAGCTATTTTTAGGGAAACCTATTGGGATTGGTAAAACTCATCATGTATAATGTATTCAAACATGTGTTGTCCTCAAACAAGAAGTTCATTATGAGAAAAGGAGGCTAAATGGATGATGCAAAGACAAAATGAAAAAATAGGATATAGAATCAAATTGGTTGATTGTGTTTTGTTACCCATGGAATAAAATCGGGAGATAAGGATACATAATCATGTAGGTCAACTATGTACTACTAAACATGAGATTGAATATGATGATAAGGATACATAGTCAAGTAGGTTGATAATGTACTACTAAATAGGGGACTAAATAGTATGATAAGGATACATAATCATGCAAGTTGATTATGTACTATAGGAAAAAAGGCTCAATAGTCTTTAAGAGATTGTATCGACAAAAAATATAATGTTATAAAATAGAGGAAAGTTTTGAAAGATGATTTTGAATAAAAATAAAAGTAATCACACAGGAAATTGTATTAATGTGATTAAGACAATTGAAACACACAACACAAACTATACACCAATGTTGGCCATTGCAAGTTTTGTAATACAATATACATTAATCAAAGAGCAGGCAATAACTATAAAGTAAATCCTAACTAGTTGGTTAAGTGTTATTAAGCTCTAATGAAGTTTAATTTTAATGTGATATAGAAGTGGGCTAAAATAAGGAAGTCAAATACAATCTAAGGCTAGTTTTTGGACTTTTATGATGAAAGGGATTTATATTGGTGATTGTACTAGCTTGGTATTAGGGTCTACCTCTCACTTTATAATCCTACATTGATAAATGTGTTAGGTGGTTTGCCAATATATACCATCAACCATGTGTTTATATTTACCCAAAAACTAAAGTTGACTTCCCCCTTGTTAGGCCTTGGGAAGATAAATGTTTAATGATTTGGTAGTGTGTGCAAAAGATAAAAATTGTATAACTAAAATGATAATTTGAGAAATTACCTAATCAAGCTATGTGATTTATTTTAAGGATGTAAACAAATAAAAAGGAAAGGTGAATTAATTACTAGTAAATAGAGGTTAAATCCTTGATTAAGAAAAGTAAAAAGTTGATTTAGGTGACATTGTATGCAAATAATGCAGAACAGAGTTGACTGGGTCATTGCTATTCTAAATAAGTAATATCTATAAGAACATAGTCAAATAGGTCGGCTATGTCTTCTAGAAGGAAGACAAACTACAAAAATGTGTCAAATAGGTTGACCTAGTTTGTTGTAGAGATGCAGTTTTAAAAACTACAAAATTATGAAAAATAATGTTGAAATAAAAATTGAAATGATAGAGAGGGATGGGAAGGAACCTTGATGGGCTTGAAGATGTTTTAGATTGGAATTTTTTATGTTGAGATTTTTAAATGCTTTTTCAAAATTCTACCAATTGAGTTGATTGGTTTTACCAAGTTTACAAAATCCCATATGTTGAAAGAGAAATGATGAACATAGTTGACTGATTTGACTATGTTTGTAAACATGTATGTTGATATAAGAGAATTGTAGACATAGTTGATTGGTTTGACTATGTATGAAAATCTAGAGCTGAAAAAGAGTACTATGTTGAACTAATTGATCTAATAACCTGTATTTGGCAAAGACCTACATAGATATAATAAAGTCATTTTAGAGAAATTATGTGTTAAACCTATGCACATAATGTTAGAACTATACCGATTGGTTTGATATAGTACTGCAAATTTATAAAAGTATAGCATGATGACAAAATAATGGTGTGAAATAAAACCTACAAGGATTTAATTCATGTTGGGTTTACTATATTGCATGCAAAAGGAAATGCAATTGATCTATTAATAAATCTTAGCTTGGAGAAGATAAATCCTACTTACACTTCTAATTGTTCATACATTATATATTCAGGTTCATGACCAAGATGGATCCTCTAGACCTAACCAAGGAATATCTTACCATAATAACATCATTAGGGAGGGTTTCAAAGCCTCCATTCAAGCAACACTGTGTAATAACCCTAGTTAGTTCCTATGTTTTCATATTCACAAAGTAATGCAAAGTAAATTAAAATCTAATCTCGTGCTCACCAAAGCTTGTTGCACAAATTGGGGGTAATAAACATAAAAATTAAACATGCATATAATATCTATATTCACATCAATGTATATGAAATACTAATGCATGTGAGAGAAGTACAAATAAAAATATATCTACTCTTATAAAGGAGGAAAAGAGTTATGAATACTTAACTTTGAATATGACCCATTAAGTCTCAATCTCTACCTTGGCCAAGGTGATTCACAAGAGGTTGTTCTGGAATATAAGGATAACAAGGATGAGTTAAATCTAGGCTACATAGCTTATCTATGCATCTAAAATATTTCTCCACAAGACAATATTCATATCTCAAAATATATTATTGAAACCCTAAGCTATGCTCCTCAATTAAAATGCTGGATAAGAATATGCATAATATAATATTCTTCTTATTCTCTTCCTTAATAAATGACAAAATGAATGTGTAAATTTAGCCTAATCTAGCCCTAAACCTTTTCAAAAAATTTATTGATAGGGTCAACCCAATTGAATCTATCCCATTATTGATATAATAAAATTAGGTCTCAGTCTATGTTAACTAGGGGCTAAGCTAGACCCTAATTTTTTTTATCAATTAGAGTACAAGTTCAATAGGGAATCCAATGTAATTTAAATCATTAAAAAGGGTTTTAAGCTTAGGAAGGGGCTAATGATAAAGTGGGAAATGACTAGAGGAGGGTTTAAAAGAGGTAGAAAATCTTAGGGTAATGTTTTTAGGAGATGGTTATGTAGACACAAAGTGGTAGTATAGGGACAGAAATCTTGTAAAGTACCAATGGTTTTTCCACAACCTTCTTGGTGCAGCCCTTAAGGTGTGCACTCAAAGAGATTAAGACTTGATGGATTATTACAAGAGATAAAATATTAGTGATTGATAAAGTTTTAAAATATTATATGTATATAGAGTTTGATTATGACCTCATGGTGTTCAATAAATTGAATGATGTCGAGGTGATCAAACTTTTCTGCCTATTCTATTTTGGGAAGCCCATGGAAGCAATGATATTTTTTGTCTTGTACATGCATGATGACTATATTTTAATTTATGGGGTGAAATATGTGGATTAATACCCAATTATTTATCTAAGTAACAAGGCAAAAATATTCCATCATTATAATTAATATGGATCTAGATGAACACAAGGTAATTGAGAAGGTGGTAGTGGTACTTAAGTATAAAACGGAGGACCACATAATGTACATTTTAAACCTCTAGGATCCTACCATTAAAATATATTCATGCTTGGTAATAACCAAGCTTGGGAGTGGGGACAAATGGAAAGAGTTTGACCATGTACACCTATATGTAGAAATCCAAATGTCCCAGGGGTAGAAGTATAATTATTTCTTGTAATTTGCTAAAAATATTGTGGAGGATGTTGTGAAGGCCCACTACCTTCCAAATCATAATTTTACTTAGGGAATGATTCTTATTTTTTTTTTAATTTAATTATGTTTACATTCCAAAATATATTTGGAATGAGATGAAGTGGGTGTACCCACATGAGAACAAGTCCCCTATTTAACAATTTAAATAGTTCACTTATTTGGGTACCATCTCCCCTTCTTAAAAGCTAAAGATGAAATGATTATTCAATGGGATGAAGGAAACATTTATAAATTAATGGGATATCCCTAATATTTTTTTTCATATATGGGAACTCAATCCTAATTTTTTTAATGCATAATCATTCACTTGCATGTATTTGGATGGAATATATGAACAACTTATCTAGTTCGCTAAAGTTTCCATAAGTTTTTATTGCAAAGTGATTCAAAAATATTTTCAATTGAATTAATGATGTGTTCAAAGCTATCATTGATGATAATAAAATTTATGTTCATACCCACACTCTTTAATAGGTATACATCTATCCTAGAAAGGAGGAACATAGTGAGAAGAATGAGATAAATAAAATTGATATCAATGCACACTAGATTCTCATTGGGAGGACCATTTATGTGTTGCATTATATTATCAAGCCTAAGAATAAGTATTTAGAATATATGAGGCCCCCAGATAAACCCTTACCCTCCTACCAAAAATTATAGTGCAAATAAGGTAACATAAATAGGATAAATGGCTAGATCTTGATACCACTATAAGTACACTAGTAGATTAATATAAGTGGCAAAGGATGGACCCATCACATCCAAAATACAAAGGCACACCTAAAAAACAATAAAAAAAGGGTATTGCTACTACCCAAAAAACTTCTATTCCTTTAGGATAAAAGAATTTGGCACCAAGTATTGGGACACCAAAAAAAGGGTGGCAAATCCCCAACCATCACTTGAAATAGATCCCAAATAAGCCACCCCTAACTTAGAGGAGGAAAACCTAGAGATACATGAAGATCCTACCCCTGATAACCTATAATTGGACATTGGAAGCACCACTGGAGAAGAGGAATTAGATAGAGGCACAAAACTAGGTGTTATTGACTAGGATGTTGGCTCAGGTGGTTAGTAACATATTATCCCAAATATTGAGATACTTGATCATGATACAAATAAGGGAAAGGATCCTATTGAGGAATCATAGAAAAAACAAATAACTAAGGTAAAAAATCTCACTGTTAAAGGTTTTCTATAACAAAAAGTTCTTGAAGAAGAATTATATATGTGGGAGTGCTTCCTTGAGGATGACAAGTCCAATTGAACTCAATGTGATATCTCTTTTTATATGGATGTTTTTAATTAGGAACACAATTTTGAGATCCCTCAGACAACATGGATTTAGTGTCAAATGGCACATAATTTTTTTTTGTGTGGATCCCTAGTATTATTTACTAGCCCAAGCAAGTGAGACCCTTATTAAGACGGATCTCATGGTAGTGAGGTAGAATTTTCTATATGGATATGATACTAAATAGATTCAAATAAAGCATCAAGTATTACCTTATACCATCATGAATTTACTAAATGAATAAATCTTGAAGAGGAATTAGATGAGCTAAAGTCTTAGCAGAAAGCAATGATGACATCTCAAGTAAAGACTCTCAAACTTTGCAATTCAATTATACAACAAGAGCTAGCACTTATTTATGGATCCCTTCTTACAGGATAATATATTGATAATATATATACCCTAGTTAATCTTTTATTTCCAAATTTCATAAAGACTAGGTGAATCCATAGTGTGAGAAAACATGGGTTATAGAGTAGTTTACAAGATCTATAGAAGTATGCAAGAGATTTTTTGCCTGAGTGAGAGCCATAATTCTTATAGATGATGGGGGTTTTTGTCAAGTTTGTGTAACCCACAAAATTTTTGGAAGTTAGGCTTTAGTTGGAAGAACTTCAGTGCCACCAACTAGATCATAATTCATTCATAAGAAAGGATAGAGTGGATCATGCCAAAGCATTCCAAGATGTGGAGGCACACAAATATAATATTAATTCCCATAACCAAGATCTTAATACTAGTTTTACAACACTCTAAGGATAGGTTATGATATATTTTTGAATGCTTAAGGAAATCCATAAGTATTATACTACATGACTCGAGACTTTGAAAACTCATGTAGGGGATTTACTAGAACAAACCAAGGAGACCAAGTGACTAAAGGATGAATTTGAAGAAATTACCTCTCAGCTATAGACTATTTTTAAATAATTGGGAGGAGGTTAAGCACCAATTAAAGTAAAAGGTACCTAAGGATGTTGCATAGTTCGGGATGGAATATTAACTTAACTTAGGGTGATGTTGGACCCTAAATTTTGTATAAATTTATTTAAAGTAATATGTGAGACTATTTTATAAGATTAATTTGAATTTAATTTTAGGGTCTCACCTTGATTCCATATCATATAATATTTTTAGTAATGTTTTAACATTATCTCCTAATTTAAAATAATATCCATTGATAGTATTCATACAACCCAATTTATGAAATCAAATGGGTACTCACTATTGCTTTAATATCCTATTGATAGTATTATAATATTGTTTAGAATGGGGAATTTCCCATTCTAAATAAGATAAGAATAATATGAATATCTAATTTTTGTAGAATGGGCACGTGTAATATTTCATTTATTTATGGACATCATTGATTATAATGGCTAGATAAATTTTAATAAATAATAAAACAATTCGAATGACATATGTGTTGGAACCAACATACCCCCATATTTTTGCTTTTGCAAAATAGGGACCCTTGTGAATGTTTCAAAACATCTGTACCTTTAATTGGCTTTGGAAAGGTCATTATTTATTAGAATTTGAAGATATTCCACTTGAAAGGACATGAACCTCTACATATATGATTGTGATTATGCTTTATAAGCTAACACTACTTATGGTTGTCTTTGGATGATGAAGTGTAGGTTTTATAGAGAAAGAGAGGGTTCCCAAGGAAAAAACCATATGATTTGAATTAAAAAATGATAGGAGAAGTTTAAAGGGAAATAATATTTCTTTTTTGAAAAAACCCAAGTCTAATTTTATATTAAGGTTCGATCATGTTTTCAACATGACCAAACCTTAATATAAAATCATACTAATACTTTTTAATTTTTTCCCCTTTTTTAACCTCCTAACATTGCCTGATTGTTAGTACATAATCCCCTTTCATTTATAGCCAAGGCTTTAAAATGTTTAGCCTATGATTTAATCTTAAATGTCTTTGTGCTTATTAACATAAATAACATCTTAATATCAAAACCTTAGTCTAAACCATTTTACATATTGGGTCCTAATTTAATGATTTGATTTAATTTCATATCTAATGGATCTCACTTCTTTGGAGATATAATCTAATGGTGTGACACCTAGGAAGAACATACATCGACTTCACTTTCTATGAAAAATTTATTATATGATTTAATTTGATAGTTTCACTCTCATTATTTGATGGTCATGAGGACATATTGGAAATTAGCGAGACCATCAAGTTGAACCTCATCAAAAATTTTACCTAAGTCTAAAGGGGACTACATTAATGTTTTGACTTTAGGCTTAACATAATAAACTTTAGATCTAAGTTCATCATGTTTATTCACACAATCAACTTAGGACTAATGATTTGAATTAAGTTTATATGTGACCGATTAGTGACTTATAATTTGTGCACTTTTGTAGATCCAACGATATGCATTCACCCTCAGATCTTGATCTAATAGTGTGAATATAAAGGAGTCCCTAATAGTTCAAAGCCAATTAGCTTCGACCTCCTAGATCATGATCAATAGCCCTTATTGCATCATTGATCCTGATCCAATGGTATGAATCATAAGAACAACATCAATAAATACTGAAGATGTCACTAAAGAGGGGAACTAATCACATTCAAGTACATAGATCCAACATCCCTTGCTACATCACTAATCCAATCCAACAACACAAATTTTTTGATTGATAAGCCCTAAGATGTGGTCATATGGACTAAGGACATAATTTTAATTTGAAGATTCATTGTGTTCATAAACACAATATGAACTCGAGACTTAAACCTAAGACCTCACATACCAAAACTCAAGAATAAATTTGATAGTCTCACTCCCATCATTTAACGTCCATGAGGATGTCTTTGACATTAGTGAGGCCATCAAATTTAACCTTAGCTAATTTTTATCCTAAGAAAAAGGGGCATTTTAAAAATCCTTCAAAAGGGACCATAGTGTATTAACATGGAAAATTTAGCATAAAATAACTTAGCCTAATTTTTTTAGTGTTTATTAACATAAATAAACCTAAGGAATATATTTTAGGCTTATGTTTTATTAATACTTGAGACTAATTAAGTTGTGTGCATCTTGTAGGATCCAATGAACCTTGCTTGATCAGAGGTCTTGATCTAATGGAGTGAAATGAAGGATGAATTTTCAATCAAATATTGAAAATCTATATAGCTCAACATGTGGAAGAATCATGCTCATTATAACACCAAAATCCATAGTCATATCCTAAATAAGCAAAAATATACCACTTGGTGTAACTGAGTAATTCAAGATTTAAATAACCAATCAAAGGAAACCTATAAGATCTTCATCAATGGTTCATGCTAATTTACGGTTCTTGATCCAATAGAGTGAATATAAAATACTTGATTTGAAAACCAAAGGCTAGCTTTCAAAGGAATTTTCATGGGGATGCCATAGAAACAAGCTTTAAAAGGACATGTAGGCACCATGTAAGCACTAAATTATAAATCCAAAGATTTGGTACTTTGAAAATATAAAATTTTCACAAGTGAGGTTATCCATAAGATCTAAGTCATGAAAAAATTTATTAAGTCTACCACCTTCACCATTAAAGCTCCAAGAAACACTAGGAGAATGACATAAAGCCCTATTTTTTTATTGTTGAGATAAAATTGCATTAAATACACTTAAATTTCATCCTAAGAAAATAAAAGTTAGTCATACACCTAAGGCAATTAAGGAATCATGGTGGAAACTAGGCAATAATGGAAAGAAGAGGCATAATTGTATTTGTCAATAGACAATGAGTGAAGACATTTTAAAGACATGGAATTGGAAACTGGGGCACTCAATAATGGAATGAAGAATAAGTCAGAGATATTACTTACTATTGATGAAATGTATCCTCTCACTTTTAATTAATAAAGGATCATAGTAACCAAGAGGAAATTTGATGAATTGGTTTCAATTCATATGTCTAGTCTTCACTGAGTAGTTGCAAAACTAGAGGTACTCCATTGCATAGATATCCTTGTACCTAAGTTTGTCAATTGTAGAATTGATGGTGATTGGATAGTTAGGTAAGATGTGTCAAAATGGATAGCATACATTTCCCCTATATATTTTGATGGATACTGTAAAATACCTAGGACTCATATAGACCTCCCCACCATCAAGGAGTGGACAACCAAGCATAATTTGGACACTATTCTAAGACACTAGTTAAACTAGGGAACCCACATATATAGGAACCATGATGGGAATATCCCTATTATGAAATTTAGGGAAGGCATTAGGATCATTGTGATATTATTAAATATATCTTTAGGGGAAGCCATCACAACCTATGTCAACCCCAACCAGGTTTCCTACATATATTTCATGGTAGAAGAGAAGCTAACTCCACCTATTGGAGAACTAATTAACATCCACTTGGGAAGACAATTCTATGTCATAAAAAATAAGACCAGCTAAAAATTCAAAATGATTTCCTATCTATTGGAATCATTGATGGCCTCCACACATATTCCTGATATTAAGAATTGGTCATCCCATAGCAAGATTACCATATCCCATAATTATTCAAAATTATATATCTTTAAATATAGGGGTCACATGTAATTCATCTATGATTACATATATCTTACATTGGTTAAGACTATTATATGGAACCCCATGCCTAGAGTGCACCCCCTCATCAATAAATATGTAGAGTCCATGGGTGACATATGGTATTACCTAGATTGTGTCATCATTAGAATGGAGGGAGTCATGACTCAACCATATAGATTGCTAGTCCATGTCCCTTTCAAATTGCTAAATAGAAAATTACTTCCCAACTCATCCAAGAGATTGAAAATATATGTAGAGAGAAGAGGAAAGGATTTTTGCATCCTTTTCCATTCTAGATTGGAAAAACCATGATCCATGGTTAGAAACAATTAGACATTATGTCTAGACATAAAGATGCCTTCTATTTTCAAAAGGATAACCTCAAAGAATGGGGATCAAATAAAAAATTTGTCCCCCATATGTAATCCAATCAACTGATAAAGGTGGCCTATGAGCAAAGGGCTAGCCCATATGACCATATCTACACCAAGGCTGCAAACTTTGAGGAAGTTCTAGCTAGGTGAAGGCAATATAGCTTCAAACTTGAGCATTGATTACAAAGAGAGGAGAAGCCAACTGGAAAAATCTAATAGATGAACCCATTACAATGTCATCTATTACCTTCTACCTCAATTTCACCTCTAATACTACCATAATATCAAGTTTTACAAATTCAAGGAATTAGTGAGAGGAAATTGGAATAAAGGCTAAGAGAAGGTCCATCATCATTTCCACCTCCAAGACCACCTTTTCTAGTAGATCACATTGATATGATTGCCCTATAACCATATGAAATAGTTTTAATATTCTTAAAAGAGTTTGTAGAGACCTATGGGTTAGATCAAGAAGTTGAAGGAATTGAAGAAGCTACATATAAGTTGGCACAATATAAAGAACCCTAGGCAGGTGAGATGGAAAAGGGGAAGTAAATAGCTTTGGGTTTAGTTCCTATCTCACAAAATAAAAGCGAAGAAATGATGGCCCTTGTTTTTAGGTCTTCCAAAAGGCCAAAACTGACATGGACCCATCCTACCAATGAGGTTAACTTGTTTAGTGATGATTTCCCCATACATGGACCTATCATCCTTAACTGGTTCATATATAGAAATCTCCAAAAGACTCGATCCTAGTCACATTCATTGGCACTTACTAGCACTACAAGTATTGATACCCATGATGATATCAAACTCTAGATTAAAGAACTCATGAAGGAGTAGGAAGAAAGGAGGATTGTTTAGGAAACTAATGAGAGTGGAAAAAGAATGAAAGATCTTGGAGCATCAAGTGGTACTAGGATTGAGATCCCAAAGGTTCCCAAATTCTCTGAACCAATAGCCACTATGTAGTACAATCCAAAAATAGATAGATTAGAGAAGGTAATAAAAAAGAAGGCCACTATAGGCACTGCGGATTTCACCTTCCAAAGAGTTGAGCCTTTTATGGTTTTAACTCATGTTCAAGAGAAAATAATAGGGGAGCACCCCATCCATCAAGAGGACATATCAAGTTTGATTGAGGCCCAATCAATAGTGACCTTAGTTGTGGTAATGAAACAAATAATCATCAACCTAGAAAAGGAGAAGCAAGACTTGGAAGCATAGGCTACATTTTCAGTCCCTGAGGACATATTAAAGATGTTGAATAAGTCTCTTCTTGATATATTTGAAGGATTGAAGACCATGAATCTCAGATTAAGGGCCTTGATCCACTAAGCTGAGATGGCACAAGAATTAATCATTCAATGCTATGACTCTAGAGACCAGACAAATGAATTGATCAATGTGTGTACTATAAAATAGGTCCAGGACATCAAAATCATCATGTTGGGACACTTGAACATCCTCCTAGGAGTCATAGTGGATAAAAAATAGGACCTTATCACTTGGTATAATAGTGTCAACAATTTCATGAAGGAGGAAAAGGACTTGATAGATAAAATGGAGGTTTTCTTGTAGACCTTGTTGGCAAACCCCTCTCAACCCACTACCATACACCTGATGGATGATGAAGAATTCAAGTAAATGGTTAATTTCTTCATCTAGAACATCAAAGAGAACCAAGGAAAGTCTATCAAGGACAATAAAAAGGTCCTTGACATCATCCTTACCTTAAGAAGGCAGATTTTAGAGGCACAATGCATCCAAGAACTCATGGCCAAAAGTGATAAAGATTTCAATACATTGGCAGATCAAGAAGAGGATTGTTTGATGAAACCTGTTGTAGATTTTGAGATGATTAAATAACAACACACTAGGGTGTAAGACATCCTCAAGAAAATATAACCAAGAGGACCCACCAATTTAATATGAAAAGAATATTCTTTTGTAATGCACATATGCTAGTCTGTTAGCATATATTGGTTCTATTTGTCAAATTTAACATAGGAGGTCATGTGTATTGTAATCTTTATATGAAGGATAGACATCCTTGTCTTACATATGGATGTTTTGATAAGTTAACTATTACATCATCTATGTCTCTATAAATAATTAGGGGTTACAATTTTTCAAAGGGAGGGACTCTGAGCAATTGTATACAAGAAATAATTTGAATACAACTAATGAATTATGAAAGGATTTTCTAAGTAGTGTGTCAAAATCTAATTTTATCTCTCAATTACATGTTAATGTCTTAGATTTGAATGGTTATTTTCTTTTTGAGCTACATTTATTGTCATAATGTTGTTAATTTGTGATATGCTAGATTAGCTAAAATATCTTAGGTATACTTAATTTCATTTTCTCTAGATTCAGATGTACTCATGCTATTCATGTTATAGTAGTAAATTATTTAAAGTAGACCTAGTTCTTACTTTTGATTTCTATATTTACTTTGATGCTTTCCTGGTTTAGGATGAAATATAGGTTAATACTATTTTACATCATAAATTGGTTCATGTATGCTCAAACCAATTAGAACCTTGTCATGATATTTGAGATGGAAGCCTGCAATCACATTTTATTTTCTACCTTACCCTCTTTTTTTCTATTTTCTTTATCAAAGCTCACTTTAGTTTAAGATCATTTTTAATATCCACCTAGGTTACTTTGTGGATCATACATATCACAAAGTTTTAAATATATAGGACCCTAGTGGCTCCCAACCACCAAATTAAATAAATATTGTGGACAACTCTCACACTCTGCTTCTATTCCACCATAGACACCCCAAATTGTCACAAAATGCAACTCATGCCCTAGATCCTTAGGATCCTAAAATGAGAAGTGTCCATCAACACTAAGAACACTTGTGAGTCAGTTAAAAGAATAAAAAATATGTAATATTTTCTTGTTGTAGTAACATTAGAAGGTTCCATGATTTACTATTATATCCAATACTCTACTAAAGAATGCCCCCATTAAGCTTGTGTTATATAAAAATTGGAAACCATATGGGAGTTCATATTATTATTCATCTTATTCAAAATGGTCATGTGCCCATTTTACATAATATTGGAATACTATAAACTGTAATATGTTTTAAGAGTGAAAGTCTTATTTACAAGAAATTCAACTTCTATTCATTAATGAAGAATAGGAAAAACTGGTATATTGTGTTATAATACAAGTATTACAATGTAGATACGTAAAGCATGATATATATGTTATGCATATTAAATATTTATATAAAGAGTACAAAATTAGTTATAATTGATAATAGTTACCAAGAATATGGTTGAGTCATTTCATCTTCTAGGCTAGATAATGGCTGTTGAAACACTTGAAACGCGTGCATGAGGTGATTCAATGCATGAGTGTATTGTTGGCCCAATAAGTCAAACATTACATAAGTGAATTCCAATGAATAACATGGGAATATGAGTCACATGGGTAATCAAGGCATGTGGAATGGTGAGGCATGCAGGACTTCAAGGCATGTTATGATGCAAGTTATGGAGTGCATATAAGTTGATTTGATTAATGGGTCTGTAAGGTGTGCTAAATTGTGTAGTGCATATTAGCATGATATATGGAATGTTTAGAATTCATTGAGTCCATAAGTGGGTCAGTAAGGCATGTTGAACCACATAATGTGCATAGGATTGGTAAATATGTGTAGAATGTTAAAATACACAGGACTACAAGGCATGAAAGATTGCAAGGTGCATGAGCAATTGGTACACTGTAGTTGTTATATGTTTTAAAATCCTTATCCCATAATTAGATAATTTATAGTGTTCATTATCAATTATTTAATATAAATAAATATTCACATTAATCTACATTGTGAAATCCTATTTAGAATACATGATTTTTTATTCATAGAAATAGATTTGTAAGTACCACATTATTATTTCAACAAACCATCTATTATAAGTAAATTTGTAATTTTTCAGGTGCAACTTGATTTTTATTGGTAAAGAGGGTTATGGGGATCCTCTCCCATTTATTTTAAGAAAAAAAATGGTTTTAAACATAAAAAACAAAGATGTGCACATCATTTGTTAGTACTATTAGACATGAAATGGATACAAAAAGTAACTTTATATAATTATGACTACATATTAGTACCCGTAATTATATATTAATAATTTAACATGTTTACATGTTTTGTTCTACAAAATTTAGGCATGATGAGTGACAAGAAGTATGTAACTCATCCTTTTTTCACCTAGTCTATCTTGTGAGACCTCAGTTAGAGTGGGTCACCACCCACTCTAATTTTTTAGAAAATACCACCCACTCTAATTTTTTAGAAAATACTATTAATCTTAAATTAGTAATAGACTATTATTAATAATTTAAAAAACTAAATTACATGTTAATATGTTTTCACTATATTTATTACATGGAATAGTGTTGATCTATAATTTACAAAGAGTAATAATGTTGATTCATAACTTATATATTTTTAATGCAAGAGATAAAATTAGACATGATGATATTCCCTTCACATCACTTATATGTTCATAGATACATTAAAATAAATTAATACTAAAATATAATTAATATAGTTTATGTTAATAACAATGTCAAAATAACTTTTACTTGAATGATGACTCTAGCTTTGGAATCTCTTGCTCAAATGGTGAATGGTTCCAATGGCCCAGATGGCTCCACATCCCCCACGAGGAATGACTGTACGTTCCCTCACCCTTACCCCGATGACTCAAACCCATATCTCTTGGTGTATATGTCAATGGATCACAATTGTTCTATGATGAAGATGAAGGTTTCCATGGCTATGGTGATGGTGGAGGCTACAAAATGTGTCAATTTAAATGGCACTCTACCCATAATGCCAGACCTATTAGGGGTAGTTCCAATGTCCCTAATGCCACCATCTACCTTAAACTACCAACATGATTCTACTCAAGTTATGGGGCTTCTAAAGTCCTTCTCTGATGCTATGAATGGAATAGGTGCTTGGTCCTACTCACCCTAACATGGTTTGAAGTCAATCCCTTGTGCCTACGAGTCCCCTATTATGGTGTGTGGCTTGGAGGTCATAGAAAAGGAGGAGTACTATCACAATAAAGGAGTGATTGTAGATTTAATGGGTTTTATCCCTCTCTACCCATTCTCCACAATTAGGTCATGGAGTCTTGGATGCCATTTGTTAAAGCTAAGATTGAGCTATTTCCCTATGCGAGAGGTTTCTTTATTGTGAATTTTTCTTCTTTAGAGCAGTGATATTTAGTACTTGATGGTAGGGTTTGGATGTGGGGTGAGCATTCCCTTTCCATCAAACCTTTGACTCTATCTTTTAATCCCCTCACTAATCTGGTTAACATTAGACCCATTTGGGTTCATCTCCCAAATCTCCCTCTCTATTTTTGGGAGGTATCTTGCTTCAAGGGCATTGACAATGTTATAGTTCACTTCGTTAAGGTTGATTATACTACCTCTTTCATGGGACACTCCACGGCTACTTGCATCCTTTTGGATATTGATATATCCAAACCTCTTCATGGTGATGTGGTTTTTTTGGTGGGGGAAAGGCCCTATAAATAACTATTAGATTATGAAGGTCTCCCTTTTAGATGAAAAATATATTTTGATACCATCCATTTGGCCTCTAGGTGTCCTCTCTCACATCGTAGGGGAGTTAGTACTTGGTGGAAAGATGCTCATTTGGAACACTTGATTATTAGTGAATCCTAGGAGGAATATCTATCCCAAGAGGATAAGTCCTTTGAGGAAGTTGAGATCCCTATTGAGGTAATCTCCCCTATCGTTATCATTGTTAAAGATGTTGGGACTATTGCCAAGATCTCAATTGTTGTTGTTGAAGAGCTAACATATTTGAATGTTGTCATTAGAGTTATAATAGGGACTTTCCCTATTATCTCCCCTATTGATGCTACTGGATTGAGCACAAGGATCCTTCCTAATACTATTTCTAGGTTTAAGACCACAAATTTTGGTGTGTATGTTTTAGATTAGTCTGATGTTGTTGTGGCATTTACCTAGGCTACACCCCCTTCTAAGGATTTGGTGAGTCTTTCACCTCCTCCATCTCCTAATTTTGTGATTAGAGATAAGAATGAGTATTGGAATATTATCCAAAGGAGGAAGAGAGGTCTTCTTAAGATATTTTATTAAACCTACACTCATGATAAGGGTGTTAGACCTTCTAGGTTAGGTTTTGTTATCATTTAGTATGGGGTGTTATTTCTAAGTTTTTAGAGTGATGTTACTAGCATGCCTAAGTCTTTTTGCCCTGAGGGCTATTTTTTATAGGTCTCAAGACCCTCTTTTCCTTCTATTCTAATAAAAAACAATGTCAAAATCTTATTTGAGTAACATCATTGGTGGATAAAATCCACAAGAATTAAAACAAAATATATTTTGAGAAATCAATATTTGTTTAAGAACTCTTTTTGCATCATCTAAAATCATGATGATTGATTAATTTTGTTATCATCAGTAATGTGATTGATTTATATGGTGTTAAATTAATGTGAGAGATTAAAATGGTGATATTTGAGTGATTAATATTGTGCTAAGGTGTCAATGTTGATAGATATTTAGGAACTAGTATGATTTAGAATTTAATAAAGGGTTCATTCATGATTAGACATGTGATCATGAAGAGTGAGAATACTACATGTTTGTTTACATACTAATAGTCTATAGAATATTTATATTTAGCCAAAAGGTGTTCAAACAATAGTTTTATTTTCAAATTATAAAATTTAAATTCATATCCCTATCTTGCTTGACGTCCAAATTATAAAATAAAATGATAATCATCTTCTAGTTCACTATGAAATTTTTAGAGATCCAATTCAAACTACTCATGCATAAAATCCTACCATTTGGGTAATGTAACTTTGTTTGAAATGAATCTCCATTCTACATTCTTAATGGTGAGTTTATTATTCCCAAGTGATTTTTTATATTTAGTAATTATTATTTCAATAAGTCTACTTTCTCACATACTATTTAAGTCTAAATTTTGAAGAAATTGTGATAACGCTTATGACATTAGGGTGGAACCAGATAAGCTATTCTATAATCAGATGCTCAAAATTTTTATGCTTAGAATCATTGAAAATGTAATTTTTTGGATTTGGAAGCCCAACATGGGAAATTTGAATCCTGCAATGTTATGGTATTAAAACATGTTACATAGAAGTTGCTATGATTAATAAATTATTTATAAGTCTAGAATGTTGATCTTGAGTGTAAATATTAGCTCTAGAGTGTTTTATAGTATAGTTGAATATTATATTAGAATTTTTTAGCTCACTTATTTTTAAATATAATATAATTTGGTCTATCAAAGGACCCTCACTCTACATCGTATTGATTTCATTAAAAAAAATTGATCATTTACTTGGTGCAAACTAAACTTGATTTTTTCATAAAATATTATTTCAACATATATTATGTTTATTTTTTATTCAAAAAAATCTAATGAAAAGTTTGAGAAAAATAGTAAAACTAATTTTTTAACTAAGGTGACCTAAATTTTATGATTAATTTTTATGTTTTTAATTTTATTAAAATAAGAAATGCCTTGAAATTCAATGTATAATTTGATCAAGTTTTGGCATAATTTAGCACTGATTTGAATATATCATACTTGTAATAGTTTTATATAAGCCCAGAAATCAAATTAAAATTTTGAGCTACTCACTAAGCATAATTTGGCCCTGATTCATTATTTTTCCTCAATGATTTCATAGAGTATAAATTTGATGGTTAAAATTTTTTATGGGTGTTATTTTTTATTTATGTAATGTTGTGACTAAAATGACATAAATGATATTACAAATATGCTCACTTGTATTGTTTATAATGCCTTGGTTTCTGTTTTGCCTTTTTTGTCCTCATAATTAAAACATACCTATTTCATAGAAGTTTTCTAATACTATATGGAAAGGATTTAAAAAATGATTGAAAATATTTTTTAAGGATGTTATATAATTATAAATGATGACCAATGTAAAATTTTAGTAATTATTGGCATAGAAGTGCACTTAAAACATAGAAGAGTTCCATATAGGGTTCCAATACTATATGGAAAGAATATAAAACATAGAGTGTTCCAATAAGTATTCATATTAAACACTTGAAAATGACCTTCACAAATTATCTAATGATAGGAGAATAATTTTAGAACAACACATAGTGACTAAAGTGCACCAATATCTCATGAACCTTACAATCTCACATGCCTTGTAATCCTAAACGCTTTACCATTCCATGCACATTTTGTAGTCCCACATGCAGTTATTTTTTATTTAAGATATTTTTCACTAGTGTCTTGGTAATTTCTTGATGGAGTTATTAATTTTGTTCTTATTAATGTATATGTGAATTTTCAATGAGTAATGGACTTCACCTTGAAAGGGATAGTGGGTAAGTGTATAATTTCTTACATGGTTGATATTAATATTTATTTTAAGGATAATAACCACTGTATTTACCATTAACATGAGGTTTTTGATAAATTTAGAAGGTATGACATTTCTCTAAACTAAAAAAAGTTTTTTTTATAGTGAATGTAGTGATCAAAATTGAGCCCTTCCCAACCCTTCCAAGGGATTCACAAATTCAAAGTTTATAAAATTCTTGACAATGTAGAAGTATATATGCATATTAAAAATAAAAAAAGAAAGGATATTAAAAAATTCCCATCAATGCAATATAACTATAAATGTAGGGTACAAAACTTGAAAATTTCAATGATTTTATAGGGAAAACCATGACTGATATAAATATGACCAAAAAGTGTGATAAAAGTGTTCCCAGACATTTATATAAAAAATATACAAATTTATTATGATAGTGGGTAATAAATGTAATCAATATTTAGATAGACCACACTAGATAAATTGTAACTACTTTTAGTTTTCCTGCAATTATACTTAAATGTATGTCTCATCAAGAGAAGATTGTGACTATGAGATATGCTTGCAAAAAAATTTGTGCCACTACTTAAAATATCATGCTATGTGGAATTTTATTAATTTTACACCACATTATAATTTTTGGTTTGTTATTTCCATTTCTATTTCATTACAAAAGCCTCCAGAGTTAAGTATCCATAAATTTGAAGCTATGTCATGCCAATCAATAAAAAATAGTCTTAACATCATTTTTTTTATTTTCATATCCATGATTTATTTAATGTCATGTTTGAATAAACATTAATTTTTTTGTATCCCTTACTTTTTTTATTACTTATAAACTAGTCAAGAATAAATATCATTTCTCAGTATATAAACCATTTTCAACATATGATATCCAAAATAATAAGTATACACTATTAAATTTTATTTTTCTCATTGTTATTATTCTTAAAAAAAATATTATTTTTCTAACATGGTATGATTTCAATGGTAGTTTTTTTAATCTATAAAACCCAAAATATTGGAAGAGAACATAGAAAAGGGCCACAATTTTAACATTATAATAGTGTTTTGGGCGAAGAGAAGAAAGTTTAAAGGAGTGTGGTTGGTACATGGAAATATATTTATGTTTCTTTGTTTAAGATATGAACCTTGTTAATTTTTAGTGCATAAAAAAATTCAACTTTATTTTCCACTCATAATATAAACATAATATAAATATAAGCATCTCAAGTTTCCTACCACATCCACAAGTCTCCTCCCTTTTTGTTCCACAAATTCTTTAAGACTATAGCCCATATTATTTCAAATACAATAAGGAATGTAAAGAATATATTTATAGTTAGTTTTCATTTTTAATTGATTAATTCATATTAAATTTTGGGTAGTTAATTTTATTTCCAAACAAAATATTTTCAAATACTACTATTTAAAGTTATTATATTTATAAAATTTTTTTAGAATTAATTTGTTAAATATATGTATTTTTCTTTGATTGAAAAATATTAAATAACCTAATAATTAGTGAGTTTAACATCAAATTTTATCCCAAAATTTAGAAATTTTCATCCCTACCCAGCCTCTCTTGTGATTTTACAATCGTTGAAGAGTTTTTCTTTAATTATTCTTATTCTAACTTGTATGTTTATAATGTTGAATAGGGTACATCCAAAAGAACATAAGATAAATAACTCAAAGATGACATTGACTCTTTATGTTTTGTTCCCAAGTATTTTTTCTCTTCTCTTACAAAAACTCATCACCATTTATATCAAATAAAAAAAAAATTAGGTTACAGACAAGAATTTCAATGCTTTAGGATCATGATAGAAATAAACACAATATATCTAAACAAACTTACAATGGAATTATTGAAAGGAATTTTAATTTTGGTTCCCATCATAGTGATAAGAACATGATTTATTAAAATATGAAGCTTGTTGATCATAGTTGATATTTAATTCAAAAGATAATAATAATAATATTAATAATAATAATAATAATTATTATTATTATTATTATTATGGTGTAGTATCCTATAACTAATGAAGTGTGACTTATTTAAGATTAGAGGTAAGGATT
The DNA here is from genome assembly GCA_037957365.1 of Torreya grandis. Taxonomy (NCBI): domain Eukaryota; kingdom Viridiplantae; phylum Streptophyta; class Pinopsida; order Cupressales; family Taxaceae; genus Torreya; species Torreya grandis. Next base: position 675,031 of record JARHVA010005439.1, read on the forward strand.
GAATTGGATGGATATATGAACCTATTAAATATTTTTAAATTTAAATATTATATGGGATGAAATGTTAAATTTAAAGATTTTTTATTTGTTATCTTCATAGTTGGAATTATATTATTTTAACATTACAAATATCTTATGTTTAGTTAAATTATAATATAGAAAAGATGAAATTTTATCATTGTAGTATATTGGATGAGTTTTCAAAAGTAGTTGGGGAGATATCATATTTAATGGAGTTGAATTTATGTTGTATTAAGATAAATAAGTTACCACTAAGAATTGGTCAGTTAATTGCTCTTAATTATCTTAGTTTGAAACATTGAGGTAGTTTTAAAGAGCTTCCAAGAAATTTTGAAAAATTGGCTTCATTAGAATATTTAAATTTGGAGGTTAGCTATGGGCTTCTTGGTCTTCCTTGTCCTATGATTGAAGATTTTTAGAGATGAGACCATCATTATAAGTGCATTATTGAAGTGTCAAAACTACCATACCACCCTTGACCCTTATTACATATGTGCCTTCTATCAACTTGAGTTTATGATAGGTTTTATTATGCTTGGTTAGGCACGTAATTTGGAAACCTCATTCTTACTTTGAAATATATGAACACTTGGTCACCATGGATCACATGTTTCAAGTTGTTCTTAGAGGGCACTCCCTCCACATCATAATTATCAAATGAGAAGTATAATCCAATGGTAAGTTAATGAAATCTAAGTTGAAGCAAGTTTTCTTCATACAAAAGGAAGATGTCCTACATGATATCAAATAAGTTATTGGAATCATCTTCTTGAAGACCAAGTGAAGATTTAAGGTCAACTCCTTGGTGGCATCAACATTTGTGAGAAATTTTATATAGGTATATAGGGATAAAGAATTGACCTTGGTTATTTCATTGTGCTTGGTCTGGGAGTGATCATGGGTTGGTTTAAATATGACTATTAAGCATTTATCCCTAAAATAATGTGGCATTATTCCTTTCTTAGGATATCTAGATTGAGGCTAGTCCAGTTTAGAGCCTTTAAGGATTTGGAGGTGATAAAATTTTATCTCATATTTATTTACTAAAATCTTAGTTGCAAAATCTGAGTCCCCATGAAAACTGTATACCATTATTGGACTTGGGAGACTTGCGCTCTCCCCTAATATCAATTATGGTGGATATTTAGGGTAAATTTTCCTCTTGCTTGACTCCATAAATTAAGCTTATATCAAGTATTTATGGGTATCAAACCCCTATTAATTATCCAACTTATGTCTGCATGGGGTTTTGGCCCATCACTATAGGAAAGGATACCTTGGTGCACATGTAAGATTGATTGATAGTCATTAGGGTGGATTCTATTTTGGGGGCATAATTGGAGAAGGTAGGAGGAAGAAAAAAGAGGAGGTGAAAACACACCTCACCTCAAGAATTAGGTGTGGATATGTTGGTGGTTGATCAGGATGTGGATTTGAAAACCCATGTTCTTATTGGAGTCCCTGTTGAGGGTGTTAGTGGTGAAGTGGGTGGTAGAGCAGAAATGACAATGGGTGACAGTGATTTGGCTATGGATTGTAGAGTAAAAATTATTTTTAGTTGTAGGTATAAGTGACATGCTTCAATATGATGGTGGTGGTGGTTCTTATCTTTCCTCTTTTAGTGGTTATTTGACCTTGGTGTTTTTACAAGGTGGCTGCTCCTTGGGTGGTGTTTTGTAGGCATTTCAAACTAGTTTAGTTTTTTGGTTGTGTTTTGGGTTTTATCCCTTATTTTTAATTGAATACCTCTTGGTATTTGATTTTACCTTGGCTTCCTCATCTTGGTATGAGCTTTGTATTATCACTTTTTTGTATAATAAAATGGGTGAAGAACCCTCTAACCCTTATTATCTAGCAATAAATATTAATAAAATTATTTTTTAAAAATTATTTTTAAATAAATTAAAATAAAATATAAAATAAATATTTTACTATAATTATAAATATTAATAGATTATATTTTATAAATATTATTAACTAATTAAATTAAAATCTAAAAATGTTGACAAAAAAGAAGACACTAAGGCAAAAATGGGTGAAGCTTGATGAGGAAATCTTAATAAAAACTATGAGCATCTAATAGATATATTAATAATTTTAATAGTTATTTATTTAACCATTACATAATTATTTATAGTGTATTTATTAATTTTTTATTTTACAATAGTAGTAAAATAAGGGCCAATGTAGTTGTTGTTTCTAGTTTTCATAGCCATCTTGAATGATGGGTAAAAGGCTATCTAAAACCCCATTGTTGTCATGTAACCATTTTACCTAATTTTAATGTGAAACATGGATCAAATTTTTTGTTTCTTAAAAAATGATTATATGGAAATTCTATGCATTATCAACAATGCTTTACGATACCAGACGTATTCATGGTATATTCAGAATTTAAATATTATTTTTTAAAATTTTTTAGATAGATGTTTGGGGATGAAGTGGCCCTCTCTCTTAAAAAAACTAGGGAGTATCATAAAATGATGGGAAAACATCAAAAAAATTAAAGATTCACACCCATACCAACACTTAAATATTTAAAAGGAAGTAGATGAGAAACTCAACAAAACATGGGGGAAAAACCCTGAACATACAATATGATGAAACAAGATGAAAGATTTTATTTAGTTTTAATAGTTAATTGAATAAAGATATGTCTATGAGACCAAAAATAATCTATGGGACCTTAGACCTAAATAATTGATTCTAAATTAGTACATGGACAATATTGCTTATAGCTTAATTACAACATTATATTAAAATCAAGTGTAGTATAGATCCCCCACATATCATGGTTTAGAAAAAAAAATTAAAAATAATTTGTTGAATATACACTAATAATTATATATTTTAGTGCATATATCTTCATATTTGTATGCCATCATAATTTTCAAAGCTTTTAAGATGTGATGACATTTATAATATTTATAGTTTTGAAAAATATTAATATAGTTTGAGGCCATTCACATTCCATGTGATTGTGGCTATCTATGGTCAAATTATGACTTGATTTAGCCACTATCAAATGGAAAACTACTTAATAAACTACTACTAAGAATATTAATTGTACATAGAGATTGAAAATCAAAATAGACTATTGAGAATATTTCTTCCACACAAAGATTGATTCAAAATAATGAAGATGCAAATGGTCTAATGGAATGATTAACCATCTATGCCTAATTATCTATGCTAAACATTAATTAGAGGATTAACTAGGTAGATATAATTCATTTAATTTTAGTAACCACATATGCCTAATTCCATTTGTTATTCATTAATTATGGGATTACTCAAGTAGATATAATTCATTTAATTTAAGAGTTCCACATTACTAGGCTCAATCTTTGTAAATGATCTTCCATGCTTAAAATATCAAACAAACCAATAATTTTTGGGAATTATAGGGTTTATAAAAATACCACATGCTTCAAATCCATCAAAACAAATTTTGAATGGCTAGCACACAGAAAAGCAAAGCACTCTTTTATAGCTTGGCATAAGCATTCAACAAAATATTTTACCATCCTAGGATTCCATTCCACACCCATAGGTAGCTCATATAAAGTCCCTCATTTTTTTTTCCTGCTAACTTTTCGCTCTACATTTTTTAATTAAAATGTTAAGGTGGTGATTTTTTTATTTGTGGCATTGGTACTAGCATGACATAGGGAACAACCCTTGTTAAATAGAATAAATAGATGAAAGTTTTTAAATAATATTTATGAAATGATGTTTTGTATATGAATATAGGTATGTGATCTATTTATTTTGTGTAAGAATTTTTGTATGAAATCTTAATTATGTTATTTTTTACAATAAACCTCATGACAATGAGGAGTGGGAAAGGAAACATGAGTGTAAGTTTAAACTCTAGTCAGGGGTTGAGTTGAAAGAGGGTGAGGATGATGGAAAATATGGTGAGAGGGATTTTGGGTCTTGGATTACTAATGAAATGAAATTATTTTACTATGATACATGCGAATGATTTAGGAAATGTTATGTACTATCATAGACTAGGAACCTATCCTCCTTTATATGAAAGGAGGCACATTTCATCCAAGAACACCTAGTAGATATTCAAAAAGATCAACCCTTATTTGATTTTCTTAATCCTTTAAAGGGCCTCATCTCATTTATAAATCTTGTGAACACATTCATGAAATCTTGTTTAAATCTTCACTATGAAACCATGCCCTTACCATTGTTATATTTAGTCTCAAACCTGGGCCATATAATTTCCTCAATATATAGCCCTACCTAGGTTAACTCAGTTATTTTTTTTGTTGGGCCTTAGGCTATTTCTAATTAGATGAAGGAGATAACTTTCTTATTGGTGGTATAATCCCTTTTGTTTATGTATTGGACTGTAATGGATGTTTTTGAATGGCATTATAAGCTCTCCCCTATTTGGGGTGCTTCAGGGAATGACTCAAAGGATGTTGGGATTAGTAATTTTGTAGATCTATAAGGAACAAATCTAGTTGATACCAAAGGAACCCACATTCATACTAACCAAATAGGTTAGGATAATAGAGGTCTTACAATTGTTATAAATTTTTATGGGGAATAATAAACTATTTTGGAGTGGTTTCTAAGTTTGCGCTTCTATATAAAACTTATTAAAACCCATGTTTGACCAATACCAGGATTCCAATTTATTAGGGATGCTAGAGGATTATACATAATATTATATGGATTCTAGTCTAATATTGTTGATCCCCCTTTGTGGGCTATAGTATCATTTAGTGTGTATTTATACTCACTTAGTACGCTTAGGATTTGTGGAAGATATATAAAAACTTTGCCTAAGACTAGACATGCATAGGAAAATATTTAGATTTGGCCAATTTTGATTATGATGGATAGAGGAAACCAAACCAAAACTTTTCTTAATAGAGTATTCCACCCTTTTCTCTTTCAATTAGTGGGACTTGTCCCTGAATCTAGCTGTATTTATCATATACATTTGAAATGTCTTATTTTATTCCAATATGGAGTATGATATGATATAACATTTCCTCTTCATGGGTTGTGGTATTTTTGAGTGGGTATATATACTCACTTGATGTCCTTAGGGTCTATAGAGGATGTGCAAAAAATTTGTTGAAGACTAGATCTAAGGAGGATAATATCTAGTTTCATATATTTTTTATTGTGTTGGATAGAGGAAACCAAATCAAAATTAGTATTATCAGAGTGGATGATAGAGGATTCCACCCTTGTATCTTTAGGGAACCATTATTTTCCATAGAAACTATGTCTATTATCCATATCTAGCTAAAAACCGTGAAGCATTCCAAGATGAGGCTAGACTATTAAGGATGAGTTGATTATCCCCTTGTTATGATTTAGATATTATAGGGCCTAGTGGGAGGATAATCCCATTTGATATGATTTAGTTACATAAAAGATGTGTGTAGGTTATAGGTGGTATAAGGTTAGCATAATACCTTCTACTCTTGGATGGCACTTTTTCTATTGCAAAAGTCCCAAGAATGTTTTTTGATCATCTAATTTGAATATCATTAGAAAACATGTTTGTACAAAATGTTGTGAGAACCTTCAAACCCTCTAGGTGTAAAGCTATGAGCACCTTAAAATCCTCTCTAAATTACCAAGGTTTTGTAATCCTCAAAACCTTTTAGTTGTGCTTGTAATGTTTGTGGGAACCTTAAAACCCTCTTGTTGTGCCTTGTAAAGGTTGTGGGATCCTCTAAACCCTTGCTTAGGTTTTGATTCTAGTAATCAAAACCCTAACTTTTCTAGTTCATAACACTGGCTTAAAAAGTGTTTACCTCATCAAATTAAAAACTGTTATTTTTTTAGTGTTATATATTTTAAAAATATATTATATTTTGTTTTTAATGTAATTAACCCAGATTAATCTATCTAATGTCAGTCTAATCTTTCAAATCCCATCCTAAAATAGTCTAATACATCTTAGTTTTCACTTTTTAAGATGTAAATTATAAAAAATTGTATTTATAACATAAATATCTGTAAATCGTAGATACTAAAGTCACATTGGACACTTTTTAAATATGGTGTTTGTAACTTTTAAAGTTCAATGTTGAATGAATAATAGATATAATATTTTTTCATACTCTATCCAAGGATGCCCATAAACTTTAATTCTTACATGGAATCCCTTCAAATACCCTTCAATTTTGGAACCCTATCTAGATTTCTTTTTCATTTTTATTAGATATGCATAAATGCTTTTACAAAATCTAGAGCTATAAAATAAAGGGGGTAGAATTTTGATTGGAGTTATAAACTAGTCTAGGACATAAACACAAAGTGCATATATCCATTACATCCCAAAAATCACCAACATAACTAATGTCAATGACATCACCAATGTCACTTACATCACCGACATTACCAACAACCACAACCAATCTCACATGTCATGTGAGATTTGAAATTTAGGTGGGGGTGGACACAACCAAGCCACTTAAGCATGTCTTGAATTTTTTTATTGAAAATTTCCCTTCAAATGGTAATTATATTTTTAATATTCAAAGGAAGAAACATTAGAGAAAACATTATATGTATTATAATCTTACCTTGAACTCTAAATTTGAGCATGATCTAATGAGGAATTAGAGGATTTTTGAACAAGCTATGAATACTAACTGATATCTATCAATTCAGTATTATTTTATGTGATTCAATGATTATACATAATTAAGTTAAAATAAATGAGTCTAATATGTTAGTATAATATCATTAGTTTAATAGCTAACTAAGATCTAGTTTTATTTTACATTTGGGATGCCATTATGATATAATCATATTGGATAATAAAAACTACATAGGAGATATGAATACTTAATATTTAAAATATTATTGATTTCAATTGGTAATTCAAATTGATTTGGGACTATATGAACTATGGTGGTGTTATGTGTCCTTTTAATAAAGCTTTTATGTGTCAAAACTTGTGGTGGAAATGCAAGATAAATATGTGAGATTATCACACAAAGTCAAGTTGTCACATACTTTTATTCTTTTGAACTTTGAATTAGATTTATAATTGATAAAATTATTGTAACTTTATGTAGAATTAACACATGCTTATTTTACACAAGTATAACGTGTTAATAATATTATCAATTAATAATCTAATATTATTCTTTATATTATGTAAAATGGACCATTATAAAAATATATTCATGCCTAGTACCCTTGTACTTGGACTATGTTCTCGTAGATAGTTATGTAATGAGGGAACTCCCCATGTACACATATTGAATAAAAATTTATCTTTATATTGCTAGTTTTTTTCACACCATTGAGTCTTCCTTGGATTTAGTGTAAGAAATACATTCAACTCTGTCATGATCACCTCCAATGGTTGCCTTTTTCTTCCTTATTAGGGTCTTACTATAAATTATCTTTATCTTAGTTCACTCCATTCCAAATCCATTATGAATAGTGAATCTAGGTCCTTTCTTGCCAAGTTTCGATCTTGGTTCCATTGTATTACATTAAATAATGAAATAATTACATGAGATTTTACGAGATGTGAGGATTTTCATTAATTATCTTCCATTATTGGATCATCTTCCTTTCCTAGGAGTTATGAATATTTCCACATCATTTTAAATGATTATGATTGTGTGGCGTCTTGTAGATTTGACAATTTATTAAAAGAGGGGTTAAAAAACCAATATTTTCCATTTATCTACCCCTTTGTTACCTTCTTGATAAATATGTGATATTGATACTTTTTAAAAATGTTTTAATATCATTCTGACATAACTATTTTTCTCAATTTACCAATAAAGATGTTACTAATAAAGTTGTTAATAATTTTTTGCAATCTAGCTATTGATAATTAATGATTATAATGACCCATTATTTTCATGAGAGTAAGTTGAGATCATATTTGCATCAAAAATTATTTGTTTTTACATGTCACCTTGCTCACATGTTTTTATTTTTATATAATATAGATTTATTCCTATAAAAACATAGATCGTTAGTAGATGATACTTAAATTACATTTAATAATTATTATATATTTTTGCTTTCATCTCACATTTATGTTTAGTTTTTATATCTGATAGGGTTTTAAAATATTTTACTTTGATCTCACGTTTATTATTAGTACTATAGCATCAATGTCTCTTGCATTTGAAGGGGATGACCATGTGGACTTGTTTTCAAAAGGCACCAAATTTGTAGAGGGTGGAGTGTATCCAAACAGAAGTATACTACATTGTAGAGACATGGGAAGAGGATTTGTTTTTTTAGTATTAACATAGTGTTGGATGGAAAAGTAAAACTTCCCTATTTAGTTGATGGATTTAAAACATTAGCATATGTTGAGAGCAAAAGATAATATATTCCATGGGAAGCGAGTGATTTTTAAAATCATGTAGATCCATCCATTCCATAGTTTGTAGTGATTACATTTTAATGACTTGGAGGATTATATTACCATATAAGAGGAATATTCTAGTGAAGATAGTGAAAACACCATCAATTATGCATGACCTAAATATAGAATTGATTTTGTCACAAACAATGCGGTTCTTAAACATAAATGTTCTAGTAGAGATGGCAACATAGCCCAAGGTTTTGTAACTCATGTTCTAAAAGATCATAAAATTCATGAAGAGAGATGGGAACCTTAATGTTTGGTGTAATTCTTGAAAATGTAGAAAATTTATGTTCTTATTACTCAAACTTACTACAACCTAATTAATTAATAGCTTGGCTAATAAAATAGTCAGATTTTTATGAAACAATTTTTTTTGTTGTGGTCAATAAAAGTTATCTCAATTGGATGGTCCACACGTTTTATGTATTAGTGAACACATTTTTATGTTCAGGGGAGTTGTTTCCAAATTGATCTATTTATGCACATTTATGAGAAATTATGTTGCACAAGGAATAGTTACAAATGTAATTCAAGGAGACATGCTAAAATTTAAGGGATTGGATTCCAACACATTTGGTATGCATATTGATATAATATTAATCCCTCATTGAAAAGGATGCTCTGTATCTTAAGGATCTCTCATATAATGGCCTACTAAAAAATTGGCTAACATAAACAGTTCTCCTCTAGACATGAGAATCAAACAAGTCATAGATGAGGTTGAGGTGAACATGTGGGATGAATTAGAAGAGAATAAAACATAAATGGTATACCTAGTTTATTTTGATTCCACTATTCACAATAATTCCAAATAAGTTATCAAAATACCTTACAATTCTCAAAAACATCAAAAATTGAATGCCTCTCTACCCAAGTCATCAAATCAAAATCTTGATGAGGATAGAAAATGGTCAATTTTTTGGATAAAGTGGAGAATGTGAAAAAATCATTATTGAAAATTTGACTATCTCAAAAAACAATCCCTAACTTTAGGCACATTTATATGACACAAAATTATCTCCATGAATGAAAAATATGAAAAGAATTTTGTGTTCGATGCATGAATAAAAAATGCCATATTTAATGCAGGAAAAAAATCTATAGAGGTGCATAAAATGAAATTTCATCTAATGTATCTCTAGTAGAATGCCAAAGTTTATGGGTACCAAATGAACACCTTATATAGTAATAAAGTAGACTAGATAAAATATCACAAGTGTATAGTAAATGGTAATACCAAGAAAGAGAAATACATGTCAAATATAATTGTAATAATTTCTTGCCTATCAAGAATGTTTGAGATAAATTAAGATATTTCTTTGCATTTAAATTGTTTTTAAGACAGGATGGAATAAATTCCTCAAAGGCTTTTTCCTTCATTCTATACCCATAATTTAATGTGTAATAAGTGTAACAAGGAGCTCAAATTGTTGAAAATTCCACTAGTATTACAACCAAGTTTCAACAAAATAATGACCAAAATATTTCAACATATTTTAATTTAAAATAAACAATTATTTTCCAAGTGTGATGAGTGTACAGACTTGTACAAAAAACATAGAGCCACCACATGCCCAAAAACACTCTCAAAACATGAAGAGGAAAAAACATGTAATAATGAATACATTTAAAGTTGTCTTGCACATTACTACTATGATAGATTATAGTCATAGGAAAAAACTCATGGATTCTTTAGCATTGTGCAAGAAAAAATAGACAAAATGAAAACTTCCATATCAAGGATGGGGAAAAAATCAAAGTAAATAAGTAATATTATGAGCCTCCTAGCTAATTTTACTAGTATGCTCACACATGGACAATAGACGAAGGGTTTTGGCCACTTAGGCCTACCATTTATTAAACATGGAGTAAACTACATAGTGGTATAATTGGATTTGTGTCTCAAAAATCTTAAAAAACCTTTCATTGATGAGTATGGGGATTTATTTTACACTTTTGGATCATCCAAGTAACCATTGTATGATGTAGTATTAAAAAATAGATTTCACGATAAGTGTAATGGGTATAAGGAAAAATTTATCCATGTTCAAACATTTAATATTGTTACTTTTACAAGTACTTCATTAAAAACAACCATCAATCCTCTACTTGAAATTGGATAATGCTTTGAGTGATAAAAAGAATCACACCTTATTTGTAATTTAATCAATGTTGATACAAAGAAGGATATTCAATATTGTATATGTAAGACTCCTCATAGTGGGACACACCCATGAAGATATAGATGATACTTTTTTTAGATTAGAAGAATAATTATAAAAACTAGACACATTTTCTTTGCCACATATCATAGACACCTACATTACATGCTAAGAAGGGTCAAATACATTCACTCCTTATCTTATTGAGGAAGTGTATGACTTCACGTCCATCATAAAGTCACACTTGTTGGATGCAAGCCATAAAAGAGTGGGTATTATCAAACCTAAGATGTTTAGGTTCTATGGTATGGATGAAATTCTAGTGATGGAATATAGAGCAACAATAAAAGACCTCATATGATCTCATCCAATCCCAATATATCATACAAAGGATAATGGTGAACCAAACTTTCCAGAAGGGAAGCCTCTTCTACCATATTTATAGGAACTCAAAGAAATAGAAGATCTAAAAAAGGGAATAAAATCATATATTGAACATTGGGTAAAAAGTGCAACATGCAAAGGTAGATAAAACTGGCTTCCAAATATAAATATTGGGAAAATGTTTTGTATACTTCAGACAGACTATTTGTAAATTGTAATAGGATGTCAAATATTTGTTTTTGAACAAAAAAAATACAAGATAATGGCATATATGACCAAATAATAGGAGCCATTAATTTCCACAAGAAATACTACATTAATGAACACATCCTAAATAATAATGATATTTATATTGGGCATATTTGTGGAAGATCTAAACAAGCATTCAATCCATTTATGGATGTATATGAAAATATATGGATGGGAAGGGCATATTTGGATATTTAACTTAAAATAAAAAGTGATAATGTGGATAGAAAGGTGAGGATTCAATATTATAAATGATTAGGGAGACAAGATGGTGAAACATTATATTAGGATTATTTGACACATAGTAAAACATGGATCAAATAAAATGAAATAAAATAATACATTTATGTGGATAACATCATTTGGTCATGAACACCAAATAAGAAATGGATAGGTGGATTGATTAAGATTTATGAAAATGGACATGAGGTAAATAAATCATACCTTGCACTACTTGAACATGGTAAGTAATACTAAGATGAAACTATTGAAGGTCATAAACTAATGTGATACCATTTTGACTTGGGATGTGGGTATTTTAAAAATTTTATTACAAAGTAGGCTCCAATAACTTGGCCTTAAATTTGTACCTTAATTGATTAATACTAATTGAATATTGACATTAATTTCTTCTATTTGACTAATTTCTATTCAATCTTTTTATCCTTGCTTCTATTAAAGCTTCTTATATTAGCTAATTAATGAGGTAACCATATTGTTTATTAAACATGAATTTGAGATTGATACTTTTTTATAATAAAAGTTTTCATAATTGTGAAGAACTATTAATATATGTTGATTAATGTTTAAATATTTAGTAAAAATATTTTTCAAATAGTTATCATTTATTATCATTATTCTACTTAAGTTCATGGGAGATGTGATAGTAGTGATTCATCACTAAATTTATGAGCTTATATCACTCTAAGTTGATGATATGTGTTTGAAAAAAATAATATAAGTTGGTGATGTAAGGAGGAGAGGCTTAAAAATCATTGCAATACAAGGAAATTATTTCAAGTTTAAGATTTGAGGTCATCAAGTATCCATGGAGTCATCGAGGTCTATTTTTTTAATGAACCCAAAAACTAACAAGAACAAAAAAATTACCAATAGGCCAAGATCTTGAAATAATACTCAGAATTGATTCATATTGATTGAATGAAATAATTACAAACCCAAACCATGATTAATAAGCCTCGACTTGGAATTTAGAGTGGACATGCAAAAATTTGAAAAATCTAAAATCTAAAAAAAATGTCTATTTTTAGCAGCCAATATTTATAGTAATTTTCACATGCAAGATCACATGGCTATAAATATTTATAGAAATAACCTAAATACTAAAATTAGCCTATGGAATAAAATTCAACTAAATTTGACTTTTGCTTCTAAAAGTATACAATTTCTAAAATAGAAAATTCCCAAAAAACTCATTAAACATTAATTTTGGATCCTCAAATGATCACGTTTAGCCTCTAATAAATATTGAAATCAAACCTAAGTGGATAGATCCACTTAGGTCAGAATTGACCTTTTTGGTATAGTCGTTTTGGCATGTGAAAGAGATGAAACAAAGTTATGAGTCAAAAGTTATGGCCTCTGGAAGGTTGGCCTATTTTTTCTACATCATTCTCCTCTGGTTGAAAACAACTTAGCTCCTGTGAGTTGCCCTGATTGTACTGATACCATTTTTCCTTGTCAATATTCTTCAACTCCCATTCTGTAATCCAAGTTTTGTATTCTTTTTGAAATCCTTCCTACTGCACCAAATACCTATTATAATTCCCTTGCCTTGTGCTCATTGTCTTCATAGCCAAAACCTGCACTATTTTTTCTTTCTTTTTATTTGGAACTTGTTGCTCCCAATTTACTTCTTCATCTTCATCATCTTTACCATCTTCTCCATGGAATTCATATAAATATAAAAAATTAAATACTAGAGATATATCAAATTCTATGGTAAACTCACCTCATATGTGTTATCATTGATTTTCTTCACAATTATACATGGCCCAATTTCCTTGTACTTTAATTTATTTTATGTGACTTTAGGAAATATTTATTTCCTCAGGTAAACAATTACCAACTCTCCTACTTAAAATACCTTAGATTTTCTTTTGATATTTTCTATTGTTTTATATTTCTCATTACTTTCATACAACTTTCTTCTTACTTCTTTTAACTACAATATATGCTCTGTAAACACTTCTACATCATCACTAATTCAATATGTAGTTAGGAACTATACCAAATCTAAAATACCCATAGGATTTCTATTAAATAATTTGAAATGGTGACTTTCCTATTGATCTATTCATTGAACTATTACATTCTAACTCAACTTGTGGTAAAGCCAAGTCCTATAGTTTTGGATTCTCTCCCACTATGCATCTCAATAAATTTCCCAATCTCCTATTCACAACTTTTGTTTGTATATCTATTTGTGGGTGAGATTCTCTATTGAATTATAGCTTAGTACCCATCTTCTTCCACAAAGTCCTCCAAAAATGACTTAGCAATTTTGTGTCCTTATTTGAAGTAATAGATTTTGGAACACCATGTAATCTCACAATTCTATAAAAAATAATTATGCAACTCTAGTGGCATCATTGGTTTTTTTACATGCAATGAAATGAATTTTTTTATAAAATACATCTACAAAAAAAAAATTGAATCATTACATCTTTGTGTGTTTGGCAATCCCAACACAGAGTCCATACTCAAATCTATCCATGGTCCTCTTGGAACTGGTAATGGCATGTATAGTCCAGTATTTTGTGTATGTCTTTTATCCACATAACATATTTTTCACCTTAAACATACCTTGTCACATCTCTCTTCATCTTTGGTTGAAAATAATTTTCCTCCGCCAAATCTATTATCTTTTTCTTACCAAAATTGTTCATCCAAACCACCACTATGTAATTCTCTTATTATATTGTCTCGTAAAGACCCAACTAGAATGCATAATTGTTTCCCTTTAAAGAGATAACCTTCTTGTATAAGATAAACATCATGAATAGAATCTATCCCACCTGTTAATGGATTCCTACACTACTCAACTACCTTGTTAAAATATGATTAGTATCATATAATTCTTTAATAACTTCAAATCAAACTACTTCACTCACCATAGTAGTTAGTAATGCTACCCTTTTGCTCAATGCATCAACTACCTAATTTTGATTTCTTGATTTATGCTTTAGCACAAAAGCATTCCCCTACAAGAAAAATACCCACTTTGCATGCCTCCTATTCAACTTATTTTATGTATTCACATACTTCAAATCCTCATGATCTGTAAATAGAAGAAACTCCTTAGGTACTAGGTAATGCCTCCAATATCATAATGCTTGTACACTTGCATAAATTTCAACATCATAAGTAGAATATTTATTTCTTACCTCATTCAATTTCTCATTGAAATACACTATTGGATTTTCTTCTTGACTCAACACATCACTAATTTCCACAAATGAAGCATCACAATCAACCTCAAATACTTTGTTAAAATCTAGTAATGCTAAAATTGGACTTTCTATAATCTTATTCAAAATTTCAAAGCTTTTTGTGGTTGCTCTAGTCCATGTAATTTCCTTTCCTCTCATGAAATATGTTATTGGTGTCACAATACTACTAATTTTTTTATTAAACTTTCTATAAAAAGTTGCTAAGCCATAGAAACTTCTTACCTTTATAATAATTTTTGGAATAGGCCACTCAATAATTGCCTTTATCTTTTCTTCATCCATTTTCACACCATCTATTGAAACTACAAATCCAAAAAATACCAAACCATTCTGCATAAACATGCAATTATTCAAATTTGCATACAACTTCTCTTTTCTTAACAAATCCATTACCATTCTCAAATGTTGTAAGTGTTCTTATTTAGTCTTACTGAATATCAAAATATCATCAAAATAAACAACCACAAACTTATCATTATATTCTTGTAGCACTGTATTCATCACCCTCATAAATGTGTTAGGTGCATTAGATAATCAAAATGGCATCACCATCTACTCAATAAGCCATCCCTAGTCTTGAATATAGTTTTACACTCATCTCTTTCATGAATTTGAATATGATAATAGCCACTCAGATCAATCTTGGTAAAATATTTTGCTCCTACAAGCACATCCATCATATCATCTAAATGAGATATAGGAAACTTATAATTTATTATAATTTTATTAATTGCTCTACTATCCACACACTTTCTCTATCCTCCATCTTTATTTGGAGTTAGCAATACTAGTGTTGCACATGGACTCATACTCTCCTTGATCACTTCTTCCTTACTAATTCAGTAACTTGTTTATTTAATCTTACATGTTCTATTAGACTCATCCTATAATCTGCTTGATTAGTTAGAGCTTATCCTAGAATCAAATCAATGTGATGTTGAATATCTCTCTTTGATGGTAAACCATCTAGTAACTCATTAGGCATAACATCTACATATTTTTTCAATATTCTTGCTACTTCCATTGGTATTGGCACCATTTTTATTTCTTCATTGTTTGCCACTAGTGAATAACAAAAACCTTCTTATCTTGGATAAATTCTTTAGTATAGAGCATGCTTTTTGTATTTTCTTCCTCTTTAAGTGGTAAAAAAAATACCTTTGTACCACCTTTCCAAAAAGTGTATGTGTTCTTTGCTCCATCATGAACTACTTTCCTATCAAATTGCCATGGCCTCCCCAATAACACATGATATGCATCCATCAAAATAGCATCACACCATATTTCATCATTATAATTTTTTCCTATATAAATCTTGATTAAGCACTTTTTATCTACTATAATCTTATTCCCTGTCTTAAACCATGAAATACGGTAAGGGTTAGGATGCTTTTCACATTGCAGATTTAGTTTCTCAATCATTTATTTAGAAACCATATTTTCACAACTACTACTATCAACAATTACTTTACATACCTTTCCAGCCAAAGTACATCTTTTTCAAAAAACATTTGATCATAGCCATGTATCACCACTTAATTTAGTATACACTTGATCCTTCCTTAGATAAATCATGGATATTCTCATCATGATATTCTCTCTAACATTAGCTAGTACAACTTTAATATTCTGCTCTTCTATTTCAACCTCAACTATATTTACTCTTGGTTAATCTTTTTGCCTTCTTTCTTGATCTTGATAGTTTGGACACTCAAATTATTTCTTCCATTATTATCCACATATATAATAGACATAATATCTGAATTAATTAGGAAAACATCCTCTAGCACCACCATAACCTCATCCTCTTTAAAATCATCTTCCTCTTTGTTGGTATTGAAACCCTTGCCTATTATCATTTTTCCTTTCTACACCACATGATGATTCACCTCTATTGACATTAAAACCACCTTTGGTGGTATTAAACACATCTCATCTCCTTATTAGATGGGATATACCTCTTTTTGGACCAATAGATAAAATCTTGTCTATTTTTTTTTCTTTTGCCTTCAAAGCTATTGATAAGCCTCTTCCATGTTAAGTGTTCTATGCATGCTTAATTCATCTTAAATAGAAAATTTTAAACCATTTACATAAATTTAAATCATATGATCTTCTATTTCATCATGCTCCACTCGTATGGAAAGTTTATAAAATTCATATGTATACTCTTGTATACTATGATCTTTTTGCCTCAAAGTCTAAAATACTTTGTATAAGGTTTGTGCATAATCCACAAGAAGAAATTTCTCCTTCAGCATCTTCTCCATCTTTTTCCATGAATTAATCTTCTCTTTATCTTTTATCTCTCTCTTTCTGTAGGTGATCCCACTAAATCATTGCATGACCTTTCAATTTTCTGCATGCAAATTTTACCTTCTTGTCTTCTCTCATGGTCTTTCACTTGAAGAACTTATCCATGTTATTCATCCAATCTATCAACTCCTCTAGTTTTAAACTACCTCTATAATTTGGAACATCAACATTTATTCCTTCATTTCTTCCTTCTAAATCCCAAACCATCCTCTCTTCCATCAATGGTGGCTTCTTTTATTGTTCTTCTTCTTACTAAATTTCTTCATCATGATATGTGTCTTCCTCATCACCAACTTGTCTTCTTTTCTGATTAGTGATAACCTTTGTTAAATTTTGAACTTGCCTCTATATCTCTTGTATATTCTAGTTCATCTATGCAACACCTCCTCATCCTATCACCATTATTTACTCCTCCAAGATTTAAACACTCTTTGATACTAGATAATGAACCCGAAAAATAACAAGAATAAGAAAATTACCAATAGGCCAAGATCTTGAAAAAATACTCAAAATTGATTCATATTTATTTCTTGAAATAAATAAAAACCCAAACCATGCTTAGATAAGCTTCAACTCAGAATTTAGAGTTTACATGCAAAAATTTGAAAAATCTAAAATCTAAAAAAATGTTTATTTTCAGCAGTTGCTACTTATAGCAAGTTTCACATGCAAGCATTCACAACTCTAAAAATTTATAAAAATAACCTAAATACTAAAATTAGCCTATGGAACTAAATTCAACTGAAGTTGACTTCTGGTTCTAAAAATAAACAATTGTCAAAAATATCATTAAACTTTAATTTTAGACCCTCTAATGATCAGGTTTGACCTTTGAAAAATATTTAAATCAAATATAAGTGTATAAACCCAGTTAGGGTAGAATCAAAATTTTTGATATGGTCATTTTGTCATGTGGAAAATCTTAAATAGAGTTACAAGTCAAAAGTTATGGCCTCTAGAAGGTTGTCCTACTTTTTATACATTATTTTTTTTCAATGTGGAATTAAAAAAATGCATGGATCTATTGAAAAATTCATTCCACTTTATCTCTTCATATTTAAAACTTTTCATGCTCATAATTTTATGCTAACATAGTAGGTATTGTTAACTTTAAAACTAAATGGGCCTTCGTGGATAGGTCAGTTTGTGGATGGGTCTATTAGTCATGAAGATATCATGTACTATGTGGCATGAAAGCTAAATTAGTGAACCTCAATTTATAACATATCTGAGTAGTCACAAATTTTCATAGATAAAATAAAATAATTCAAAACTAATTTATACAAGAATTAAATCCATTGATGGAAGTTTATGTGGCTAAAAAGGTGATGTTCTAATATTTGAAACCTTATAGAAGAGAATAAGATGAAGCATTGTATTCATATTGATTAATGTCTATTAAAACATGGATAAACAAGTTAGAAAAGGTAGTTATATCTCCTTAACATTGATGTCCTCTCTAAACATTATTAATTAATAAATATACAGTAGTTAAACCATTTAAAGGACATTAGTGTGGCTGCAAAGTGATTAATTATTTCCTTAAATATATTGGTACATACAGTGTGAATTTTTTAAATTTTGATTAATGTATGTGGCAACCATATTTGGTTTTACAAGAACATGCCAATTCTACATGAGTCTATAGGAATAATATGAGCAATAGAGTTCTATATTATTATCTTGCATAGAATGGGCACATGCCCATTCTACACATTGAGATAAAAACAATGACATCTAAATTGATAATGTGAGAAACAAAGTCATGTGTTATTATCTACTATATAATGGGGTGCTTGATGATTCTATACAAGATTATTAATAATAAACATAAGTATTTTTACATTAGGCACATAGGCAATGAAAAGTATTGTCCAAAACACGTACATGGTGATAGTAAGTGTGTTTTACAGTGTTGCACTAATATTTTTAAATCTTCCATATCATGATGTGATTGGTTAATATATGATTTTTTTGGGATAAATATTAAAAATTACTATAATTATGAAATAGTATGAAAATAATATGGGGTCAAATTATATAAATTATTAGGGCCAATTTCAACTAGTGGACCATGCTCAACTATTGACCCATTTCCCCTAAATATGAATGTAAAGGTGAAAAATCATTTAACATATAACTAGAATTTGATTAGACACTAGAATTTGGAATCCAATAATAGCTATATTAGAACCCAATATCAAACTAATTAAAACCAATAATAACAATATTGGAATCCGATATCCAACTAGTTAAAAACCAATAATAGCAATATGGAAATCCAACTTGAATAATTAAAAAAACAAAAATGGAAATACTATAAATCCATATTCTTAGGAATATTTCCATATTTAATGAAATTATGGTTTAATTATATCCTCGATACCATAACTATACATTACCCTTCTTTTAACCTCTTAACACTTTTTATAATGGATAAATTGTATCTACGTTGGATCTATACATCCTTCTAAATATTTCTATATTAAACAATATTTATATTGTTGATCATATTTTCCCTACATAAAATATTTATTGCATAGACTTCCACATATTTTCATAGTTTTTAATTAGGGTATTTCATAACCACATATGAATTAATTAGCTAGTTTTAGCCTTATATTTTTTTAAATTATATATATGCACCATAAATGAATTATCTATTATCATTTTGATCAACCATAAGAAAAAATTCAACCATGAATCGAAAATGATCTAGTCACTAGTTATTTATTTATGATATCATTAGGAAGAGAATATTATATCTCTTCAAACACTAAAAATTTAACATTTAGCAATTAAAAGACATTAAATTCCATCCCACCTAACATATTGCATCTTGTTATAGAAAAATCATTTTTTAAATCAATTTAATAAGGAGAATAAATATATATTAGTTTTTTTTCATTTATAATAAATTCCCCACTTTGTTATAAATTTTAAATTTCATTTTAATAAAATAATTATAAGCTTCATCATGATAGCCAACATTTTTAGAAAGGTCCACCATGCATATAAAATGATCCATTATAGTTGAAACTTATGTAACATGATTAAATAACAAGGCCATGGGATATTTTATCATGTTAACATTTTCATGTTAAAATTATGTATACACATTGTGAATATACATTTTATGTAAATAAATATACTATATATAAGTTAATATATATGCACACTTTGTATACACATGTATATGCACACTAGTTATACACATGTATATATATACACTATGTACACACCTATACACACACATTGAAAAAAATTATATACACATTTTTACACATTTATAGCCCAATTATATATAATTCCTATAAAATAATCATTCAAATTTAAAACATATTACATATAGATATACACATTGTCCACACACATGATTATTTTTTAAGTCATCATTTTCAACATACAACTATTTTTTTTAATTAAGTTATTACTTGAAATTTTTGATTCTCTTATTTTAAATTTTCATACATCATGTGTATCATGTGTATATAACATTTTACTATTCATCATGTTTAATTCAAACCTAGGAATTTTTGACATAATTAACAACTACTAGTTTTACATATTTATTTTGCTTGATTCATACACAATGTGTGTAAAACGCAATAAATATAGTTAATTTTTATTTTTTTATATATTTATTAGACACAAAATCCTCTAACCTTAAACTATAATGGATGGATATTTTGGATATGCCTTTTTAGTAAATTATTATTTATAATAAGTGTGTATATAAGTGAATTTATATCTAGTCTTTATGTTTAACACACATCTATATTTTTCATTAAAGAAATTAAGATAATAGTTTTAAATAAATTATTTTTGATAATTTTAATATATTTTTATAACAAATGTATATATTTTTCATACACATGTATACATAATGTGCATATACATTTATGTATAGGTTTTTTTATCTAGGATTTTTTAATAAAAGTATCACCTATCAGTTTTACATATTTGCTTTGTTATTTTTACGTTATATTTAATTTAAAATATATATGTACATTTTATATAAATAAAAATAAATACATGCATACATTCAATATGTTGTGGTTAAAAATGTATTCAATGCACATTTTAAAAAATGATATACATTCGATGCAATTATAAAACTATAATGAATTTAAAATCAATGTGAAAATATAAAATTAGATTGAAATAATTTTCTAAAAATAAAATAAATATATTAAAATTATTATAAAAAAGTATGCACACATAAAACAATGTGGAAGATGGAAATGACATGCTCTACAATGTAATAAAATATAGAAGATGGAAAATAAAAACTATATAAAGTAGAACAAGATGGATTATTGGAGATGAAACATCCCACTTTTAAATGTCACACACACACACACACACACACACACAAACACACACACACACACACAAACACAAACACACACACACACACACACACACACACACACACACACACACACACACACACACACACACACACACACACACACACACACACACACACACACACACACACACACACACACACACACACACACACACACACACACACACACACACACACACACACACACACACACACACACACACACACACACACACACACACTTCCTTTTCAAATTTGATTTGTTTCTTCAATATATACACTATATTATCACACTTAAAAAATGTAATTTTATTTTATGTGGGATTAGATAACCATTTCATTATCAAACTATGTGTGTGTGTGCATGCACACACACACCCAAACATGAGCTTTACATTGAAAAGTGGGCATTTTCCATCTCTCATAATCCATATTATTTTATTTTTTAAACTGTGAGAATAATGTACATATACATGTACATTAACATTATGCATATAAATGTGTATGCATAGTGTGCATATAAATTTTGTTTATTATTATGTCCCAACACACCCTATTTCTAAAATTCCAAATAGGGACCCACTTCCTTTAGAAAATTTCTTCAAGACAAAGTCTAAAATCATGGTCCCTTTAATAAGATAACCTTCATATCTAAACATTAACATATTTAATGAATTCTAAGGGTAATTTGTTATCTTATTTGAGTGACATATTGATTTTGTAAAATTTAAAGTTTAAATAATTGATATTATAAGAATTCAAATTTTAAAATGGTCCTTATAATTTATATAACTAATAGAGATAACCATGTTATGTTTTAGTCCTATTTTTCATTTTTTGATCATATGCAGGGCTACTTTTCATGATCAAGGTTTTCTAATATATCCCTAAATTTTCTAAAAGCTCATTAGAGTCATCTACTTGGCCTTATCACATGCACCCATTGCCTTTGGTGATATACTAAATAATTATTCCTCTGATTCACTATGATTATGTCAAATGTTAACATCCCACTCTTTTTCACTTATTTAGTACTTAAGCAAAGATCCAAAATCTTATGATAATCTAGATCATTGAGAGTCATCCAATTATCAATGTCTAGATAAATTGGAGCCCAAGCAATGAACACATATTACTAAGTTATCTAGGAAACTAGACAAGTGAGAACCATCTAAGTGTCAACATCCACTCATCCTTACTAATGGATATGTGCATAGTTAACAAATTTTAATGATCATCTAGATCACTGAGATTACTCTATATGTTATAATCTCACTAATCCATGAATGACATCAGCAGATCTATATTTATTAAATAGTCATCTAGTCTAGTATAAAAGTGATATCCATCCATGTGGAAAGATCCTAGGGACCCACAATCTAACATAGTAATGTACATGAATGGAATTCATTAACACCTCTAGTGAAGTTAAAATTTTAAATGTGTTTAAAACCTCCTAACTTGTAGTCCACACAAAAAATAGTAAATAACTTTCATATCCAAGGTAAGCATACCCATAATATTTTTCCAACTATCATTATCCCAAGAACCCATGGCCAAGGAGGAAAAGATGCAAGGGACAAGGTCTAGCACCCAATAGATGAATGATATGTTTCTATGTGTATCCAACCAAATCAAGTAATTAAAAACTAATATATAAGTCTTCAAGTACAAGCTCCAAAGGTGTGGAAAGAGGACATCTATCATGTCAAGATATATGAGTCACCCAAAATTAGAGAAAAGATGTCACATGCAATAATAAATCTACCATAAGTTTGGAGATACAAAATTGAAATTTATATAAGAAATGAATGAGTGGGTGGTGAAGAAAAACTATTATTGTAATGAATTTTCATAAATTGGCAATCGAATTAATTCAATTCTCATAATCAAATGATATATTCTATTTTATAAGTATGATTTAACCACATTTATCCCTTGCTATCCTATGCACTCAATAAATTTGATATGTCAGTGACTAAGTGATTTCAATATTTTTAAAGACATAATAATACTAACATATTAATAATGGATTCATCATATCACACATTTCCTCTTTACACATTTTCTATTACCAGTACTACTAAGTTCATGGATATAATATTTGATAATACAATATTGGTACACTAATTCAAACATTTTCAGATATCTAGCTAGAAGTAGATATTACAAAGTCATATGGAATAAAGTACCAAATATTCATTTTCACATAGAGATAAAAAGGTGACATTCTAGCCATTAAAGCATTGGTTCTACATAACACAACCATAAAACCATAGGTAATGTTATGCATTGACTATTTTTTTTTATAATTATGAATGGCATAATTTAAGGAAAAACATTATGCTACTATCTTAACAAAAATACTATAGCCTAAATTAGTGGGAAAGCACTTTATAAGTAATATATGATTCCTTCTCCTAAAATAACTTATGGTCAGGCTTTGGTGAATTCCTAGTTGCTCACAAAATCAAATCAAAGTAATGGGAATCCACTGAAGAAAATTTATAATAAAAATCCCCATTTCATCCACCCCCATAATATCCATATGGCTATGGGTAAGTATTATCATGGCCTTACTGAATTGATTATATGATTTTCCAAACATTTCTTATGTCCATGAGATCTGGGTCCTGATGTTGGACATTATTTTGAGTTCGAATAAAATAGTTTCCCAATGAGAGATAATAAAATATAATTTATTACACTAAATTAGAAACCCATAAAGTCTACCAAATCAAAACTTTTACATGATTTCATATATGGTGAATGCCATAACTTCTATAGTGCCCCACTCTTATGCATTGCATTGATAATCATCCATTAAATACCCAAAGAAGAGGGTATATGATGAATTTAATATTATTCACATCTATAATATAAGGATGTATATCTAAATGTTCATACAAAAATTTTATCCTATGGTGTATATGGATATTTATAGATAGACCATGCACATGTCATCATAAAATATTAGAAAAAACATTAATAAAATGGGTGATTACTAGTATTACCCTAAATGCACTCTTATTAGAATTGAAGGTAATAGGGAAAAACCCATATATATAATACATAATGTTATAGATAATGTGTATAAATAATAAATTAATTAAAAATTATCTAAAATTGTGGATGTTAAACTAAGGGGTCCTAAACAGGGAAGTTTTCATCCAACCCCTCTCAACATTGGACGCATATAATATACTAAATGGGAGCAACTCAACTCTATGGGAAAAAATAGAAAAAAATGACTTGAAGAGGAAACCATTTCAGTAATGTGATCCTATGAATAATGTAAGATAAGACCTCAATAAGTATGAAAATAAAGTTAATATTTCCTATAGACACCCATGGTATAATCATGATTCCATATTTATAAATGTTATAGATGATAATGAGGTTGATATCAATATGTGTAATGTTGGAATTTCTATGATAATGGCCCAAAGGATCCATTATAATCTTGATATCATAGAGAATGATTAAAAATAAATATATAATGAGGAATGGATTTCAACACCAATTCATGGGCCTCATCCTCAACTAGAGGCAAAAAATGAGAATTGAAATCATTAAAGAAGTAAGTACATTTATGGAGATAGAACCTTAAATTAGATATAATTTCATTTGAGGTATTTACATTCCTCCAATTAATACTATTACTTAACTGGTAGTTGATGCAGAGGAATCCATATTTTTTATTAGGGTAGAAGGACAACTTTATTTTGTACCCCTACCTCCTTTAACATCAGTACAATAAGTGAGTCTTCCCTCTTTTATTTCACAAGTTATTGTTTCTTCTACTCCTTTATCACTAGTTCATAATATTATTCCTCCAATAATCACAACCATTCCCCCACTTCTCATTTTTGTCTCCCCTTCATGTTCCATTCCATCCACTTTAGTATAAACCCTTAATCCCAAGAGGCAACCATCAATGACCTAATAAATGAAACCTAAGACCCTTCATGTGTCCCCCAAGGTTTTAAAATAATAATAAATTGTTTTTTAAGGAAAATTTGTTATATGGGACCTATTTATGAATATTATAAGGGGGATCCATTGGAGGAACATGAGGAAACTAAAGAAGAGAAGGAAGAAATTGAACACGAATAAACCAAGATAGGAGGGACCAAATTATATGAAGACTTATAAGTGGAAAAAAAAGGACGACTTTATCAAAATATAGTTAATATTATAAGGAGATAATGAATAATAAAACATATAATTAGAAGTAGAATCTAGGTAAGAATTTCCAACTCATGAGCTTATATCACCAACTACATGTCCAAGCTCTCCACCTTAGGGTCTAGAACAATAAACAGAAAAGATGGTTGAGACCACATCAATATATATCAATAAAAAAAAGGTATCCATGTTTTAAGGATACCCTAGTGGTTAATAATTTTGTTCTAATTGTATATGTTAGTCTCATAGACTAATTTAATATAGATGCAAGCATTGTATAAACTATAGTGGCAATCACTACAATAAAAATTCCCATTACTGTTGTTGCTCTGAGTGATGGCTAGCCATTGATTGTATGTACAAAAAATACTAATTATTTGGTGTCACTTACAATTATAATTATTATATATAACACAACATTGGATACCCATTATTTACATTCTATTATTTTTTATTCCCTTAGTCTATTTGGGATGCTTCATGCATCCACAATGCCAATTTTGCAAACTATATCCCAAGGCCCATTACATTTTTTCATCCCTATTACAAAACATTATGTTAAGAGTTATAATTACACTATAAGTTAGATTTATACCAATACAAATCATACATCCATTAATTAAGCTAGTCAATAGTCTATTAGACCAAATAAGTAAGTTCACTTTGAATAATTGGTGTTTGCTTTTTTTTTTTTACATCAAATACACCTACAAATCCATATAAATAGTTAGATATTCCAAATTATTAGATTATATAGACATATGCTTATATAGTCTCAGTACACAAGGTGATAGGGAAGATGAAATATACTATTGACACATTTCCATATAATAATGGCATTCCATGGAGGAAGGCCAT
The DNA here is from genome assembly GCA_037957365.1 of Torreya grandis. Lineage (NCBI taxonomy): Eukaryota > Viridiplantae > Streptophyta > Pinopsida > Cupressales > Taxaceae > Torreya > Torreya grandis. The sequence goes on from JARHVA010005439.1 coordinate 701,431, forward strand.
TAATTATTTCCCTAAGTTTTTTACACCTCAACCTACATAAACCTCAATGCACCTAACAATAAAATTCCCTTCTTCCACATCTACATCTAAATAACTTACAAGAGATCAAACTAAGTGAACATTCATTCATGAATGTATAAGTTGTAGGAATAGGAGGAAAGTATATAAGATGTCATAATTATTGAGCAGCCAAATGTAGGATTCCTTTTTATTAGACAAAAAAATAGGATGAGGAAAGTCAATATGAAGACTGTGTTGGTATAAGATGAAAATGTTAGGTTGGAACAAAGAGAAGACATATTATCCCTAAATAGTAAAAGGAAACTCATTCCTTTAAACCTAGATGAATACAGAGAAGACACCTATAGTTTTTTTTATTTCAACTAGGTGAGTACATAAACAAAGGTTTAGGAGATACAACCAATCCAAATAGAAGTCATAGGAAATAAGTATTATTTAGGATCCCAAAGAAGTTGTATATAATATGCAAAGTGAAGCCAAGAAGTTATATAATATAATTAGTTTAATAAGGTCTTCAAAAGGTTGAATCCTAACTTAAGTGGGGGGAAGTATCCCAATTATAAAATAAAATGAAATATATATAAGGTAGGATCAATTTCTTGAGCCAAACTACAAGAAACTAAACTTATTCTCATTTTAATTTTATAATAGAAATAGAATTTGGATGGACTCATAATAATGTGGCTTATAAGAGAGTTATCTTACTTGGGTATCATCAATATATGTGAGCTTTAGTACATAAATTTATCAATCAATATGGAAAATATATCTCTATTAAATACATGAGAGTCACTAGTGTGAGTACCCCTCTTAGGTAGTTAGTTGTTAAGATCATTTTTGAAGGCCTACTCTAAGATTTATATGATAGATTTTAGTTTTAAATTGAAGGGATAGTCTATAATACTAATGAAGAGATTATATATTTGATAATTTCTCTAGGGACAAGGTAGAAAAGATGAAATTTCTTTACGTGGAAACTAGAGATACAATGGTTATGCATCAAAATTTGATGGATGAGCTTATATAGTTGTTCAAAATATTTATGCTTGATTATAAAATCATCAATGTATATTTTGAGCCCAAGAACACCTTTATATACAAATGAAAGTGGAAAATAAACAAATTATGTGTTAGGAACATCATAAACACCTCCTCTAGGTACTCAACCCCAGGTTCTAAAGTACACAATGAAAACTATAACATGGCCTACCTTTGTCCTACTTCATGTTTTCAATATTAAAACTAAATCACCAACTACTTCAATTAGTTCATTAACAAGCACATCTCATGAAACACTTCTAGTCATGGTTTCAATAGTGCCTCTATCCACCCTAGTAACTACTTATGTTGAAAATCTAGTTGCAACTTTAACTACAATGACTACAATGAGCATGCAAGCTTCATCTCCTAGTGGTGTCACATCAAAACCATACATAGTATTTTGATAAAGTTTCATGCCTATATTTTAACTTGAGTTTATTTTTGTCTATTGTTTTTTTTGTATCTAAGAGATCATTTTGATGGAGTATTATTTATGATTATATTATAAACATACATAGTATACATTATTTATGACACTTAGTTCTTAAATTATAAGATGTAAATTTAGAACTTACTTGCAAGATGTGGCATACCCATCCATCCACACACACACACACACACACACACACACACACACACACACACACACACACACACACACACACACACACACACATATCAATTAGGGTAAATAAGACAATATATGGATTGTTCTACAAGTTTTTTTTAATGTGCATTCTTTTTTCTTCTCAAAACCTTGTGATTTATTGAGTAAGTTCCATCATTCTATTATTGTTAATATTTGGATTTTGTAGAATAATTTTAAATATAGTTATTTATATTATGTTTTAGCTAATATAAATAACTATATATATCAATTAAGGTGAATAAGACAATATATGGATTTTTCTACAAGTTTTTTTAATGTGCATTCTTTTTTCTTCTCAAAACCTTGTGATTTATTGAGTAAGTTCCATCATTCTAGTATTGTTAATATTTGGATTTTGTAGAATAATTTTAAATATAATTATTTATATTATGTTGTAGCTAATTTTAATGCTTTATATTTCTTAATCATAATTTATATTTTAAGATGTGTAATTGCAATCATAATTGGTAGCAACTTTTGGCTATCAATAATGAAGCTTTCTATATGTGTTTCCTTTGACTCCTAATTATGTTCATGTGTTTTATCTACTAATAGAAACAATGATTAGTTCCCTACCACTTTATAACACATAGTGTAAAATCCAATTTGGAAGTGTTTCATCTATCTTTGCTTCACATACCCTTTTTCCTACCCTTCTTTCCCTCATTTTATACTTTTTTATCTATTCCACCTTAGGATAAAATACATCTCAAGAATAATTAGGTTTATTTTATACACCATACATATGAACCATTTGAGGTAAAAACCCCATCACTCATTGTTATTCCACCAACAAGTTATTCAAAAAACTAAATACCCCACAATGTGTGCCTTGGAGTGAATATTTTCACCGATCCTAAAATATTAGAGGCTACCTTGTAAGATTTTATAGTTTAAAAAATAAAAGAATCAATAGTAATCTCTTTGATGTTAAAATGTGTGGCTAATTTTCATTTCTTAATAAGATTACTTGATTTATGCTAGATATACCCAAAATATTAATGAGGTCTTATTCTGGTAGTAGTCTACTAGTCCCACCCTTGCATATCCATTTAATAAATATATAAGATAAAGGAATATTAAGGGGACCCAAAACTGAATGTTATTCCCAAAAGATAAGAGTTCATATTCCTCCATTTAAAATGTCCATATCATGGTTAGTTGGTTCTACTATCATTATACCTAGAGTTGTCCATGATTTACCTAAAAACCCAAAAAAGTATCTTCCTTCCTTTTCTTCCTTAGAAGTAGTGTTAAGCATGGGATATACTGAGAGGTGGGGGTGAATCAGTATATCATATATCTTATAAAACTTTGCCTTAATCAAATTCCACTTAATCAAACATTCATGATATGCAATAAAATTGAAACAATAAACACCACACAAGATAGAGAGAGACACCAGATATAACGTGGAAACCCAATGTGGGAAAAACCATAGAGAACAATCTCAAGTATATGAATGAGCACCAACCCAATTTTTTTCAAGAACCAACTTGAAGGAGCACTAACCCAACAATAATTCATGAGCACCATCCCATAGGAGCACCAACCCCTTTGTGTATACCATACAACTATCTCCCAATGTTTCTATCTCAATAAATGATAGTTCATTACAACATCTCTTTCCTCTCTCTCACCTTTGATCTTCTAAGCTAGATATAACAAATACAAATCATATTCATCTCTCACAAATGCTCTTCTAAGCTAGATAATACAATATCAAATCGAACTCTTTCACACACATTACAAATGGCTTCTCAAGCCTTTATTTATAGATTTCCAAATGAACTTTGGCATTCCCCCTTTGTGACCCTTCAATCCTCATGGAAAATGGTGCTAAACTTGTATGACCCTTCATATCCTTGCCTTTGAAAAGTCATGTGGTGACCCTTCATGAGAAAAAATGTCCTTCCCTCTTTTGTCCTTATCTTGGTGACTTTTTGTATTCCTTAAAGTGTCCCTTCATGAGAAATTGTGCCCTTCCTCTTTTGTCTTCACTTGGTGACTCTTGGTATTCCCTAAGATGACTCTTCATGGGAAAACACATCCCATCCTTATTTTGTCTTTACCTCATGGCTCTTTTACTTCTCCGTGGGCCCTTCTTTTGTCTCATATGCAACCAAAAATATATTCATTAAAATTAAATAAATATTAACTCACATTAACCAAGATATATCTATTACAAACATCATTAAATGCAATGGGGCCTTTATCACCAATAATGTTAGACCTTTGACATTAATGACAATATTTCCAGCAATCTCCCCCTTTGTCATTAATGGCAACCTCAATTCTAAAACTTCCACATCCTATCACTTACGCATACTGTCATCTAAAAACATACATTAACTCCCCCTTACTGTAGTAACTTGTACCTATTTCCTGTACCTATTTCTACACCTGTACCTATACCTTTTATTCTCCCCCTTTGACATCAATGGCAAAGGGCCTACCTGGAGTTTAGCCTACCTATACTGATGCTAAACTTCAATGGTAGAAAGTAAAGGAAATTACTCCCAACTTCTCTCGTAGATAATCAAATGTGTCTTTTGGTAGTGCCTTTGTGAAAATATCTGCAATCTACATATGTTCTATTCGAATGCATTACTAGGTTTTTTGAAATATTTATAGCACTTGTGTTATCACAAAAAATGTAAATAGGTTCATCATACTTTACCTTGATATCTTCCAAATTTTTCTTCATCCAAAGCACTTGAGTACAACACAATACTGCTATAATATATTTTTCTTTAGCTGTAGAAAGTGATACAGAATTTTGCTTCTTACTTAGCCATGATACTAAGCTATCACCAAGGAAGAAAGCTCCTCCACTTGTACTCTTTTTTTCATCTAAGCACCCTACCCAATCTAAATCTGTATAAGCAACTAAAGTGAAATCTTTACCTATGGGATACCATAATCCATAATCTAATGTCCCCTTGATATATCTAAATATTCTTTTCACCAACTAAACATGACTATCTCTTGGAGATGACTGATATCTTGCAACCATACATACTGCATGCATGATGTCTAGCCTTGAAGTTGTCAAATATAAAATACTACCAATCATATATCTATACAAAGATTGATCTGTAATAGGTGAATCTTCATCCTTGCTCACCTTATTTCCTGTACACATAGGTGTGCCAACTGGTGCACAATCCTCAAAACCAAATTTCTTCAACATTTCCTTGGCATATTTATTTTGAGATATGAAAATTCCTTTATTTGATTGAAATATTTGCAATCCTAAGAAAAATGATAATTCTCCAAGCATAGACATCTCAGATTCTTTTTACATTCTATAAGAAAATTCTTTTATCATCTTTTCAATATTTCCTCTAAAAATGATATCATCAACATATACCACAGCAATCAATTAATGCTCACCTTCTATTTTGATGTAAATATTACTATCAACAAATCCTCTCTTGAATCCTTGATCTTTTAGGTACTTATCAAGTCTTGCATACCAAGCTCTAGGAGCTTGTTTTAATCCATACAATGCTTTCTTTAATCTACATACATGGTTACTAATATTTGAGAGAATAAACCCCTTAGGTTACTCAATGTAGACCTCTTCTTCAAGATTCCCATTTAGGAAGGAAAATTTGACATCCATCTGAAACACTTTGAAATTTTTAAACACTGCATATGCAAGAAACATTCTAATAGCCTCTAACCTTGCCACTGGTGCAAAAGTTTCTTCAAAATCTATTCCTTCAATCTGAGCATATCCTTTACATAATAATCTTACTTTATTTTTGGTCACTTCTCCATTTTCATTCAACTTATTTCTATAAACCCATTTTGTTCCTATCACATTGTGATCTTTTGTTCTAGGCACTAATTCCCAAGTATCATTCTTTTCTATTTGATTTAATTATTCATCCATAACCTTAACCCAATGTTCATCATGATAGCTTTTGAAAAAATTCTAGGCTAAATTTTAGATAACAAAGAGAAATTAACTTGTTTAGATTCACTTACCATCATTCTTCTGGTGTGAATTCCTTCTTTTATATCCCTGATGATGTCACTTTCATTATGATTTGTCTAAACATATTTGGATGGAGTCTTGGTGCCCTTTTTCTCCTTCTCCTTTTCCTCATCTTCATCTGATTATTCAAAGCCTTCCTCTTCAATGATTTTAGGAATGTCTACTAGATCACTGATTCTTTGTGTTCCATCTTCTTCTATCTTGACATTTGCACTTTCAACAATTTTCTTGGTTCTTTTCTTATAATATTTATAATCTTTAATTTTGAAAGAATAACCAATAAATATACCTTCATCTGCTCTAGATTCAAACTTACCAAGTTTTTCATCGGTTCTCTTTATGAAGCATTTGCTACTGAAAACTCTGAAATAATCAATTGTTGCTAGTTTGTCTTTCCATAGCTCATAAGGAGTCTTGTCACTGTTGACTCTTAATAAAGCTCTATTTTGAATATGCACTACTGTAATAACCGCCTCTCTCCAATATTTATCTACTATCTTGGATTCATTTAGCATTGTTTTCACCATCTCCTAAATTGTTCTATTTTTCTATTCAACTACTCCATTTTGTTGTGGAGTTCTAGCTGCTAAAAAATGTCTCTTGATTCCATGATCTTCACAAAACTCAATAAATTGATTTAACATGAATTCTCCTCCTCGATCTGATCTTAAACACTTAATCTTCAGATTAGTTTCATTCTCAACTAATGCTTTGAATGCTTTAAACTGTCTAAAAGCTTCTAATTTTTTCATTAAAAACATTTTCCAAGTCATACGTGAAAAATCATCAATAAGCACAATGAAATAGTTATCACCTTGAGTACTTTGAGTCCTCATAGGTCCACATAGATTAGTGTGTAAAAGCTCTAGCATCTGAGTGGTTGAGTACTCTTTTGTTTTGAACTGCCTTCTAGCCTGCTTCCCATGCTAACAAGGTCCACAAAGCATGTTAGATGGCTTTGTAATCTTTGGAAGATTCCTGACTGCTTGCTTTTTGCAGATTTTGACAAGATTGTCAAAATTTATGTGCCCTATTCTCCTGTGCCATAACCAAATTTCTTCAATCTAACTCAAACAACATTTTTGACCTTTGATGTCTGATAGCATATATAAGTTATTACCTATTCTCTGAGCATCTGCAACCAATACATCTGAATCTTTTCTTCTAATTTCAAAACCTTCTACATAAAACTTTAGTGTGTGCCCCTAATCACATGTTTGACTTACACTCAAAGGATTATGCTTAAGACCTTCTACATATAAAACATTTTCAATTTTAGTTCTACCATTATCTAAACTTAGTGTACCTTTTCTAGCAATTTTGGTAGTAGTATTGTCTCCAAATTTTAATGTGCCACCATTGATCTTCTTTAAGGTTATGAACTTACTCTTGTCTCCTATCATGTGCCTTGAACATCCACTATCAATAAACCATGGCTTTTCTTCATTTCTTGCATGCAAAGCTGTCTGGACCAACATAGAACCTTCAGGTTGTTTCTTTTGCCATGTCTGAACCTTTTTCTTGATGAATGGAGCCCTGAAACTTTGGTCCTTCTTGACTAACTCGAACATGCTTCTACAATACCGAGCTATGTGTCTAAATTTGTTACACTTGTAAAAAATTATGGTATCTTTATCAAAGCTCTATAGAGGAATAAAAGAGTTATAGCTTCTGTTTGACTCTACATGACCTTCCTTTCCCTTATTTTTGAGATTGTTAGCTCTTTTTCTACATTCTAATTTCTTATGACCATATCCATTAAAATAAAAATAGTAACCATTAAAATAGGACTTGTTTGTGTATCTCTGACCTAATTGCCTTTTATAGCTTTGTTTCTTCCAGCCTTCTTTGTCCTCTATATTCTTCACTTCTTCCCTTCTTGGTTCCTCATTTGTAAGAGCTTCAACATAGCTCTTCTTGTTTTCAAAATTGATACCTATCTTATCTGATATTACCTTTTGGATTTCTAATATCTTATTCATAATATTAGTGCTATTCTCAAATTTTGAATCATTGGCTACTCTATCATTGATTGCTTTATTTGTTTTATCAAGATAAACTTTTAAAGAAGTAATTTTAATAACATACCTCTCACATTATTTTATTACTATTTCCAACTATGTCGTTAGATCTTCTTCATTCTTCTTGGCTTCTTCAAAGTGTGCTTGTAGATATTCTATTATCTCCTTTGACTCTTTTTCATTTTTCTCAATCTAGCACTTCAATCTTTGATTTTTCTTTTCAATAGCTTTTAACTCTTTTAAGGTACACATGAGTTCTCCTTCCATATTCACTTCTGCTTCATCCTCTTCTTCTTGATCAACTATTATTTTTCTTATAGAGGCACCTTCATGTATGGCCATCTTGTGCTTTCCTGATCTACCTTCAAGATGTAAAGCTTTTTCAAAAAGGAACCTACTCTAATACCAATTGTTAATCATGGGATATACTAAGAGGGGGGGGGGGGTGAATCAATATATCATATATCTTATAAAACTTTCCATTAATCAAATTCCACTTGATCAAACATTCAAGATATGCAATAAAACTAAAATAATAAACACCACACAAGATAGAGAGAGACACCAGATATAACTTGGAAACCCAATATGGGAAAGACCGTGGAGAACAATCTCAAGTATATGAATGAGCACCAACCAAAACAATATTCTCAAGCACCAACTTTCAAGAACACCAACCCATTTGTTGAGCATCAACCCAACAACAATTCATGAGCACCAACCCATAAAAGCACCAACCCCTTTACTAACCACCAACACAACAACAATTCATGAACACCAACCCATAAGAGCACCAACCCACAGGAGCACCAACCCCTTTGTCTATACCACACAACTATCTCCCAATGTTTCTATCTCAATAAATGATAGTTCATTACAACATCTCTTTCCTCTCTCTCACCTTTAATCTTCTAAGCTAGATATAAAAAATACAAATCATATTCATCTCTCACAAATGCTCTTCTAAGCTAATAATACAATATCAAATCAAACTCTTTCACACACTTTACAAATGGCTTCTCAAGCCTTTATTTATAGATTTCCAAATGACCTTTGGCCTTCCTCCTTTGTGACCCTTCAATCCTCATGGAAAATGGTGCCAAACTTGTATGACCCTTCATATCCTTGCCTTTGAAAAGTCATGTGGTGACCCTTCATGAGCAAAAACATCCTTCCCTCTTTTGTCCTTATCTTGGTGACTTTTCATATTCCTCAAAGTGTCCCTTCATGAGAAATTCAACCCTTCCTCTTTTGTCTTCACTTGGTGACTCTTGGAATTCCCCAAGATGGCTCTTCATGGGAAAATGTGTCCCATCCTTCTTTTGTCTTTACCCAATGGCTCTTTGACTTCCCTATGGGCCCTTCTTTTGTCTCATATGTAACCAAAAATATATTCGTTAATATTAAATAAATATTAACTCATATTAGCCAAGATATATCTGTTACAAACATCATTAAATGCAATGGGGCCTTTATCACCAATAATGCTAGACCTTTGACATTAATGACAATATTTCCAATAGGTAGGACTACTAAAGAGAATATAAAGGATTTCAAGACTTCAGTATGGATATTAAATGTAACCCATGAGGATTTAGCATTCATAATTTCCCCTTTTACATTATAATATGTTTATGATTGGCTCCTCAGCATCATAGAGGATTAAATCACCTCTTAGAACTATTTTCAATATACCTTTTTGGCACAATTTGCATAGGTCACTAGCCCAACTATCATATTATACAATTTTTCAAGGATGATAAGAAAGCTCAATGATCCAATCAGACCCTTTAACACAAGATTCTAAAATATGTATAGCCAATTTGACAATGATTATAGACGCAATGCTACATTAGCCCTTGAGATGTATAATAATGCCTTAGAATTTATGGTATTTGTATTCATCCATATAAAACCTAATATAACTTTAGTATTGTTGGCCTAAGTTGAAGTTATAAATATTTACAAGATTTGGCCATGCCCAATTTTAGTCCTAACTTCCCAAACCTCAATCCTATTAAAAATGTTAATCAGAATGTTATGGCTCAAAATCATAAACAAGTGTATACACAATTTTCTCTAGCCCATTATCCACCTAAATCTAACCTTAAATCTATAAATAGTAATGTGTCAGAACCCAATCAACAAAATTAGAACCAATCCCCAATAATAGTTAATATTATTACAACACAAAATACTACTTCTAATTATATTAAAGAATAATTGGATGTTATCTAGTGGATCGTCTAGAAGCTCAGTAATGAGCACCTGAGCATGTAGAAGTGAATGGGAAATACCATGGGATAAAATTACAATAAAAAATTTACATTACAAAGGTACAATAGATGTTGAAAAACACCAAGGAATAATTTATAATAACAACCACCTAACAAGATGCCTAAAATAATTATCTTGAAGGCAACACTACCTAATTGGTTCTGAGTTCATAATTTAACACATCATGGTAAGTTAAACTATATAGAATTATTTACTAATTTTAAGATATTATAGAAGTAAATAGATGTGTATGAATCTTCTCCAAATAATTCAACTCCATCTTTCTCCACTTATTTTCATCCCTCTAGTACTACAATGATATTCAAGGCACATGAATTCTCATTCCCAGTTGAGGATGAGAATAACCCAGAAGAGATTACATATGAGATATATGTTTTCTAATATTACAATGTAAATAATTAAAATTTGAGAATGAAATTCCAATATCCTCTCATGACTTCCATGCCTCTAAATAAAAGTGTATTTATTCCTCTATATCTAAAATCTAATAATAATTTGCTCCTCCATAGGAAAATGACCATTAATATGTTATTTAGCCATAAAATAAAAATGGATAAAACATAGTTGACGATATGAAAAAAAAAAAAATCAAACATCACTCTTCATGAGTTGTCTTAGATTACTAAGTAAAAAGAGTTGTTATTGAAATTGTTGACTAGAAATCCATCCATTGATAAGTCCAAAGCTATACATACTAATGTGGTTGTTCATCAAGACAAAAACATGCATAATTTTTTGGTATAATTAGGTTCTTTGGCTAAAATCATGCCTAAAACTATTTGGACAAGTTAAGGTTGACTCCAAATAAGTCTAAGAGTGTAGTGTTATGATTGGATAAGACTACAATCCTAGTCATTAGGAAGCTACTAAATGTTCACATGCACTTAGCTTCAGATCCATATATATCACATGGATCTGAATCTAATTAAATGTGAACATTTGGTAACTTCCTAATGACTGGGACTATGGTCTTATCCAATCATATATATATATATATATATATATATATATATATATATTATATCCATGTGTGTATGTATGTATTGTTCATTGACATTCCTAAATCTTATGGTCTATTGCTAAGTCACGATTGGTCAAACATTGAATGGATACATGGAAATAAATTCCTCACATGTGGATATCTTGGAAAAGAGTATCCTATCAAATTTGAGTTGACTGATAACCAAATATGAATTATCTAATTATGGACTATAATGAAAAAAATGAGATGTCTAACTTCACATCCTCACTATAGGTTTTTATACATTTACCAAATCATCAACCTCATGAATGATAATTTGAAGTTATTTTAAAATTATGGACTCTTAATTTTGATGGATACATATCTAAGTAAGGATCTAGTGTTGGCATAGATTTGATTGATCCATATGGGAGATAATATATCACTACATATAATTTGTATTTCCATTACACAAAAATTGAGCTGAGTATGAATCTCTAATTTTGGAATTACATATTGTGCATAAACACAATGTCAAACAGTTGCTGATATTTGTTAATTTAGAGCTAGTTTTCATTTAGATCAAAATTAAATACCATTGAAAATTTTCATACTTTAAAAATTATAATCATAGGGCTTGGGATTTTATTGAGTCATTAAAATCATTTAACATTAAAGTCATCCCAAGGGAAGTAAATCAACTAACAAATTCATTGGTATCTTTAACTACCAATTTAACTCCGCACTAGGAATTTAAAATGCAAAAGTTTTATGTGGAGTTGGTTCCTTTCCCCTCAGTCCCAAATAACATGGAGAAATGTTAGTTGTTTTATGATGATCAACATATCATATAGTTTATGAATAATTATGGAGCCTTTGAATCTTAGATAATAAATGAAAGGGACTTTGAGAATATGAATACATAATACCTAGGAGATGATGATATCATATGGATCAAGGAGAATCAAATACCTATGTAAATGGTATCAATGGAGTAAAAATTTGATGTTATCCACATGATAAAATATAAAAGTGGTCTAAAATAGAGGAATTTAATTTTGATAAAGTGAACCTAGAAACTAATGGCCATCTACAAAATGTCACTATTGGATTAAGTTGATTTGAAAATGAGAGATAAAGAATAAAGAATTTATTTATAGAATATAAATATATGATCACTTGGACCTATGATGACCTGAAAATGTTTGATTACATAGCAATTACACATAGCATTCCTTTGAATCAAGTAATTAAGCCTTTCAGGCAATTTGAAAATCTAGTGAATCTAATTTTAGATCCCTTCATTAAAACAAAAATTTAAAAGCTATTGGATTCTAATATTTTACTCCAAATCAATCATAACTATTGGGTTGCTAACTTAGTGTATGTTAGGAAAAATAATGTTGAAATTAGGCTGTGTTGATTTTATGAACCTAAAAAAAGCATTAGAAAAGCATAATCATCCTTTTCCCTCCTTATATTAATTAATTTATATGGTCAATGGATATAAAATGATGTCTTTTTTGGATGTATTTTATGAATATAATCAATTATTAGTTGAAGAAAAGGATCAAATTTGTACCAAAGAGCTTTTACATATAGAAGAATGACTTTTAGACTAATTAATTCATGACCAACCTTATAGCATGCCATAGACATCAAATTTCAAGGGCTAATTATAAAATGCATCATCATTTACATATATTTATATTATAGTGTTTCTAAAGAATAGAGCTGACCATGTGACTCACTTGTAGAAAGTACTTGACTTGTGTAAAAGATATGGAGTGTCACTAAATCTGAATTAGAGAATCTTTATAGTTACATAAGGCAAATTTATAGGCCTCATAATTATAAAATATGGTATTTCCATTGATCTAGAATGAGTCTAGGCCGTCTAAAAAATAATTCCTCTTAAAAACATAAAATAACTTGAGTTTTTCTTTGGCAAGATAAACATTGTACAAAAATTCATTTCTAGATTTGTAGATATTTTCAATCCATTAAACACTATGTTGAAGTAGGGTCCTAAGATATAATGGATATTTTAATCCAACAAATCATTTAAATATATTAAGGATAGTGTTACCCAAGTTATAATTTTGATTATCCATGATTTTACTAAGGATTTCTTTCTGTATTCATTTTTTCAGAACACACTATAACATCAGTACTCACACAAAAGGTATATGAAATTAATGTCCTTTTTACTTCATGAGTACTAATCTAAAAGATACAAAAATAAAATATTAAACAATATATAAATAAATATATCATTTAATCAAATTAGTGAAGAAATTTAGGCACTATATTCTTTAAAGCAAGACATACACTATTATTCTAGACCCAATTTTCAAGATCACACTTGGAAAGATTGAATTATGAGTAAGAAGAGGTAAATGGATGGATAAACTACAAGAGTTTTATATTGAAATAAAATATTCCAACATGGTATGAAGCTAATAAATCATCTGGATCATGACTGAAATATATTCACATATTTACATTGAGTAATCAATAGAACACATGTAACTAGTGGTGACCAACATGCCTATATTATCTAATAAATACTCATAGGCAAATGCCCTATTGAGTTTAATAGAGATAAAAGAAAATACATAAAGATCAAATAAATTGATTGCATGATCAAAAAGGGTGTTTTGTACAATAATAATTATAATGGCATTTACATAAGGTGTGTCTCAATAGAATAAACTATAGACATCCTGCATAATTTACACCATAAGATAGGAAATGGAGATCCTTATGAAAATGAGAAATCTCACAAGATCTCGAGGATGGGATAATATTGGCCTAAAATTTTCAAGTATGCCCATAATCATGTTAGAACATGCCATCAATGACAAATATTTATAAAGAGGGAAGTACACGCTACTATGCTACTACATCTTGTGATCAAAGGACACTCTTTTGTTTAATGGAGTATTGAATTTTTTGGAGTAATTATTCCAAGTTCTTTAATAGGTCATAAGTTATTTTTAACAACTAATGATTATTGTAATAGGTGGATAGTGGTTGTGTCTATAAATATTGATATATCTCAATATGTGATTAAATTCTTTAAAGTAACTAACTAGATTTAGAACTCCATTTTATTTAGTTTGTGATATTGGTCCAACATTCCAATCTATAGAATTTACTAAGTGGGCATACAATAATCACATTATCATCAAGTTTTACTCAAATTAATATCCATAAGGGAATGGATTTACATTTTCAAATAACAATAACGTTATGGATGTCACCAATAAATCAACACAATAAAAACCAAAAGAACGACACCTACTATTAAAATATGCACTATGGGTAGATATAACAAGAAATTAGCAAGCCTTCAAGGCTTCACCTTTCCTTTGAGTGTATGGATATATACCAATATTTAATATTACACTCAAGTTTAAAAAATACCATTTCATGTAATAATATATGGAATAATATGAAAGTGTACAGTCTAGGTTACTTGACATAGTCTAGATAGAGGATTCACTAATAGAAGCATTGTATAGCTTCAAAAAGCATCAGGAAAATGCTAAGAGGTGGTTCTATAAAATATCCAAAGTCAAGGCTTTTAGAATTTTAGACTTAGCAATTTTATGGGATAATGAACATGAAAATAAAGGACATAATAATAAATCCACTCCTTTATGGATTGGGCCATATTAAATCTCTAAGATTTTGGGAAACAATGTTTTTAACCTAAAATACCTCCAAGATAATAATCTTAATTTTAATGGATATTCCAACTAGAGATGTTTCTAAATGAATGTGATTTCCATAGAAGTTGGAATAGATTAGATTACTTGATTTATATAGTATATTTATTTTATCATTTATTTTCCTAGATTAAATTTTTTAATTTTCTAAATTAATTTCCCTATTTTCAGCATTTACTTTTGTAATAATTTGTTTTGCTTTCTAGATTAGTTTTCTTAAACTTTAGAACAATTAGATCTATTTATTATACTGGAGCCATTATATTTCTCTTAAGGGGTAAGGTAACCAAAAGGTATGAATATTGGTATTCATTAAGGATTGATATAGGTGTATCTAAAGTATACACTATGGTTAAGTTTAAGGTTTTAATCTAAACTAAATAAGTTTACTAGGTATTTATAAGTTGCTATGACATTTTCATAAAAAATTTTAGAAAAGTTTTTTTTGTTTTCAAATGTCAATTAAAATTATACATGCTTAAGGATTTATGAGAGATAATTAAACATTGATATGGATATATTATGTAAGGATTTATTTGATCAAAATACGTTTTCCTATACATACAACAACCCTATGGTGGATCCCAACCCTTATTCCATTTGTGTTATTAAAAAAATCATCATGTAAAATTATGGAGAAAGGGTGACTAAATTAATATCTATCAAGAGTATGGATTATCAATTGGTAGTAGAATAATGCTTAGATTAGAATCATAGGTATCTCTATCAAGGATATGGGTGCCTAGATAGCAGCAAAGTAATCCCTATCTTCCCTTACTTTTTTTTTATCAAATATTAAGATCAAATGAACCTTCAATTTTATTTAGTTTTTTTTAAACTCTTATGTCAAGGGAAAATGTACTTCATGGAAATCACACATAGATATAAAATTTAAAAGGGGTATTATGTTGTATGAAGGATTTGAAGTCACTTTCAATGATCTGATTTACTTATTTATTGCCTTTTCAAATATGAAGCTTTTATTACCATACATTACTAAAAATTATAAGTTCTCAAAAAATATAGAGTATTCCCCCATTGAGTCACCATTTTTTGTGCCCCAACATACCCCATTTGGAAAATTTCAAATAGGGACCCACTTATAAATTTCTTCAAGGCAAAGTCCAAAAGCATGGCCCCTTTAATAACATAACTTTAGTATCCAAACATTGACATGTTTCATGAATTATGAGGTTATTTTTTTATATTATTTGAGTGATATACTACTTTATTAAAAAACCAAGTTCAAATCACTGATATTATAAACATTCAACTTTTAAAATGATCCTTTTGATTTATGTGACTAATGAAGTTATCCATGTTATGTTTTCGTCCTTTAGATTTTTGGTCATATGTAGGGCTATTTTTCATGATACATGTTTTATTTTATATCCTCAAATTATCTAAGAGTTCATCATAACCATCTAATTATATTTATCCTATGCACCTATAGCCTTTGGTGATTGACTATGTTATTATCCCTTTGAGTCATTACGATTACACCAAATGTCATCATCCCACTCTTTTACACTTATTCAATAGTTGATCATAGTTATAAAATATTCTAGGCATATAGATCATCGAGATCCATCCAAGGTTCACCATCCTAATAAACTAGAGCCCAAGTAGTGATCACATATTACTAAGTTATACACATAGCCGGACATGTGAAAACCATCTAAATGTCAACATCATACTCATCCTTACCAATGGATATGTGCAAAAATAATAAATTTTAATGATCATTCAAATCATTAAGATTTATAAATGTGTCATGATATAACTAACACATGATATATATATATATATATATATATATATATATATATATATATCTAATCCAATATAAAACTGTAATCCATCCATGTGGAAATATCTCATGGACCAACAGTCTAACATAGTAAGGTATATAGTCAGAATTAATCAAACCTTCATTGAAGTGAGAATGATCCACATGTCACAATCCCACTAAATCATGGTGTATATAATTCCCAATAAGTAGATTTCATATCATACATAAGTGTACCCTAATATTTTTATAAGCATCATCATCCCAAGAGCCTATATCCTAAAAGGCAAGGACACAAGGAACAAGGTCTAACACCCAACAAATGAATGATATGATTCCATGTGTCTCCAATAAAATCAATTAATTAAAAATTAAACATTTTTCATTAATTATAAGATATGAAGGTATAAAAAGATGAAAATTTTCATGTCAACATGACAAGTCACCCAAAATTAGTTAAAGGATGTCATGTGGTAAAAGGAAATCTACCAAAAGGTTAGCAATACAAAATTGAAATTAAAATAAGAAAGGAATAAGTGGGTGGTGAAATAAAAAACATTTTGTAATTTATTCAAACAAATTGGAAATCCAATACATTCAATTCTTAAATCCAAATGTTATATTTGATTTTTAATGATTTGGTCACATTGCTCCCTTGTTATCCTATCCACTCTACAAATTTGATCTTTATAGATACTAAGTGACTTAAATATTTTTATAAAACTAATAATACAAAAATAGTATTAATCGCTTCATCATCTCACACCTTTTTTCTTTGTACATATTCTATTTCCAGTACTATAGAGTTAAAGGATACAATATTTGATATTATGACATCATAACACTAAATAAAAAAGTATTCAATTATCTAGATGGAAGTAGATGCTACATATCCATATGGAACAAATAAATAAATTTCCATTTTCTTAAAGAGATAAAAATATTAAATTTTGGCCATTCAAGTGGTAGGTCTACACAACGCAGTTATAAAACTAGATGTAATGGTTTGCATTAACTTTTTTTTTTTTTTTTTTGCAAATAATAAAATTTTAGGAAA
This sequence comes from Torreya grandis, assembly GCA_037957365.1. Lineage (NCBI taxonomy): Eukaryota > Viridiplantae > Streptophyta > Pinopsida > Cupressales > Taxaceae > Torreya > Torreya grandis. Next base: position 719,008 of record JARHVA010005439.1, read on the forward strand.
AATATTACACTACCATATTAATAAAAATCATGTAGTTTACATTGGTGGGATCACATTTGAGAAGTAATATAGGATTCTTGCTCTTGAAATAACTTATGGCAAATCTAGATGATGAAAAATGAATTTTAAGATATGGTGTATGGGGATATTTATGGGTATAAAATGTATAGGTTATCAAATGAAACATTAATAAAATGTGTGATTACTGGTATTACACTAACTACACTATAATTAGAAGTGAAGGTACTAGGACAAAACCTCTATATCTACCACACAATGTTCTAGATAGTGTGGCCAAATAAGAAATTATTACTCAATTATTTGATAGTGTGGATGTTGAACTAAGGGGTGATAATCAAGGAATATTACATCCAACCACTCTTAGTATTATTCACATACAATATACTAAATTGGATCACATGCACTATGTGGAAAAAATTAGAATACATTATGACTTGAAGATGGCACCATATAGGTACTAGGACCCTAAAAATAAGGTAAGAGAGCACCTCAAGAAGTATGAAAAGAAAGTTAAGATTTACCATGGACACTAGTGGTATAATAATGATTTCATATTCTTAAAGGTTATAGATGACAATGAGGTTATTTTCAAGATGCATAAGATTGGTATGTTAGTGATAGTGGCCCAAATGATCTAGTATGATCCTGATATAATAAAGGAAGATGTGAAAATACTAAATAATGAGGAATGGAATTCAATGCCACTTTATGGGGCTCCTCAACCAAATTAAAAAATGGGAATTTAAATTATTGAATAAGTAGGCACATCTAGAGAGATATAGCCACAAAGTATATCTAATGTCTCCCAAGGTATCTTCATGCCTCCAAACACTAATATTACTCAACTTTTAGCTAATGTAGAAGAATCCACAATTAACAGTAGTATAAAAGGATAAATTTTTTTGTACCACTACCTTCTTTAACATAAATACAATAGATGAGTATTCCCTCATTTATTTCTTAAGTGCCTATTACTTTTTCCCCTTTGTCACTAGTTCATACTATGACTCCACCAATAATCACAACCATTCCCACTCCACTTCCCACTATTGTGTCCCCTTCAAGTTCCATTCCATCCACTTTAGGACCAACACTTAATCCCATAATGAAACCACTAAATACCAACCAAAGGAAACCTAAAACCCATCCTCTATCCCTCAAGGTTATATAATAATATGAAAGTCCTAATAAAGGCTTATTTTTTATAGGAGACCATCTTTATAAGGATTTTGAGGGGGATCTATAGGAATAACATGAGGAAACTGAAGAAGAAGAGGAAACTAAATAATAAGGAACTGAGCTAGGAGGGATTAAGTTATATAATGACTTAGAAGTGAAGAAATAAAAGGTTGAGTTTATTGAAACATAGTTAACATTGTAAGGAGAAGATATGAATTTAAGTAGAATCTAGCAAAGAAGTTCAAACTTAGGAACTTATATCACTAGCTACACCTCCAAAATATCCACCTAAGGTTCCATAACAACAAATATAAAATACAATTGAGACCACATTAGTCTATATGAAAGAGTGGACAAGGGAGATAATTCCTAAAGAGACCCTAATGGTTACCAATGGTGATTCAGTTGTAGATTGTAATCTCACAAAGGGATTTAATATAGAAGCAGCCAATGCACAAACTAGAAAAATAATAACTAAATAAATAATTCTCATTACTAATGTTTCTTTGAGTTATGGCTAGACACAAATTATAAGTATAAAAGCTATTGAGTCTTTAGTGCCACATAAAATTATAATTGATATAGATAACACAATAGGGGATAACCGATATTTACATTTTATCAAGTTTTATTCTCATACTCTGCTTGGAATGTCTCATGCATTTACAATGCCAATTTTACAAACTATAGCTAAGCACCCATTAGATTTTGACTTCTTTATTTACAGTAAATCCACTAGGAGTTTTATTTCCACTATAATTGGGATTAAGAACCATATAGCATGTAAATCCATTAATGAATATATTTCATAGTAAATTACACTAAATAATCAAGTTCACTTTGAATACCTAGCATATACTTCTATTTTGGTTTCATAGGATATAACTTATAGGCCATATACATAATTAGGTATGATTAATATTCCTTCATGGATTCAAAAGTTATAGGAAGAGGATGAAAGCAGGTAGAATTTGATCATTACAAAGCAAAAAAAGGTAAGATTACATCTTGATAGACAAACTAACACCTTAAGGAAAGTCAAAAGGAATATAATTTTGATATAAGATGAAAATGTTGAGTTGGAAAAAATATAATATATATTATCCCTAACTAATAAAATGAAGGTCAATCTTTTAGACCTATATGAATATAGAGAAGATTCCTAAAATTTTGTAGATGCAACCAAGGAAGTACTTAAATAATGTTTTAGGAGCTATGACCTATCGAAACAGAGATCATATGAAAGAAATGATATTCATGCTCTTACGGAAGTTATATAAAATATGAAAAGTGTAACCAAGAAGTTTTATGATATCATTAGTTTAATAAGGTATGCAAATGCTAAATCCAAACCCATGTGGAGGGATTATCCCAATTACATAATATAATTAAAGATATGGAAGGCGTGCTCATTTTCCTAATCCAAGCTAGAATAAATAAAATTTATTCTCATTTTAATTAAATAACAACACCAAAATATTTATGGGTTTAGAATCATGTGATATGAAGAGAGATAGATTACTTGACTAGCATCAAGAGATGTGAGATTTAGTAAAAAATATCAATCAAGAGGGAAAATCTATGAGTCATTGGTGTAAGTACCCTTCTTAGGAATTTTGGTTATTAATTCCATTTTTGAAGGCCTAATCTGAGCTGTAACTAGTAGATTTTGGGTTGAAATTAAAGGGATAATCTATAAGACTAATTAATATACTATACAATTGATAAATGTTTTTAAGGAAAAGGTGGCAAAAATAAAAAATCTCTATGTGGAAGTTAGTCATAATTTTATGCACCAAAATTTGATGGATAAGCTCCCATAGTTGTTTAAAATATATCTACTTGATTATGAAACCATCAATGTGTCTTTTGAGGTAATTAATGCATTATATTTACAAATGGAAGTAGAAAAGCAATCAACTTTTGTATTAGGAACATCATCAGTGCCTCCCCTAGGTACTCAGCCATAGGTTAAAAAATACATGATGGTGCAAACTTTGACAGTGCACACCTATGTCCCACTTCATATTTTCAATATTATAGCTACATCACAAACTATTTTAGTTTTTTTACCACCATATCTCATGAAAATATTTCATTCATGGTTCCATTAGTTCCTCTATCCACTCCATTAACTACTTCAATTAAAATTTTAACTATAGTGGATACTACAAGCATGCATGCTTAATCTCCAAATGGTGAAACATCAACATCATAGGTATACTTATGTTATAGTTGCATGTCTATTTTGTAACTTCAGTATATTTTTGGGTTTTATTTTCTTTATATAATA